>CAJJDN010000004.1:456572-521377 GCA_905182985.1 Paramecium sonneborni
GCAACTGGAGGTTATGGAAGAGCCTTTTAATCATGTACATCTGCACATACATGTACTGGTGATGGTGGTGGTATGACTATCAGAGCTGGTTTACCAATGGAAGACTTAGAATTTGTTTAATTCCATCCTACTGGTATTTATGGATCTGGATGTCTTATGACTGAAGGATGTAGAGGAGAAGGTGGTATTCTTAGAAATTCTTTGGGAGAAAGATTTATGGAAAGATATGCTCCTACAGCTAAAGATTTAGCTAGTAGAGATGTTGTCTCTAGAGCGATGACTAAAGAAATTTTAGAAGGAAGAGGGTATATTATTATTCTAGTATTCTTTAGAGTTGGACCAGAAAAAGATCATATTTATTTACATTTAAATCATTTACCTGCTGAATTATTACATGAAAGATTACCAGGCATCAGTGAAGCAGCAAAAATCTTTGCAGGAGTTGATGTTACTAAAGAACCAGCACCCGTATTGCCAACTGTTCATTATAATATGGGTGGAATACCTACAAATTATAAAACAGAAGTGTTAAATTAAGTCAATGGAAAAGATTAAATTGTACCAGGACTATTAGCTGCAGGAGAAGCTGCTTGTGCTTCAGTTCATGGTGCAAATAGATTAGGAGCTAATTCATTATTAGATATTGTTGTTTTTGGAAGATAAGCAGCTAATTTAGTAGGAGAGAAATGGAAACCTGGATAAAAATAACCAGATTTACCAAAGAATGCTGGTGAAGCAGCTATTGCAAGAATTGATAGACTTAGACATCATGAAGGATCATAAACTATTGCATAAGTTAGAAAAGATTTATAAAGAACAATGTAAAAACATGCAGCTGTCTTCCGAATTGAAAAAACACTTTAAGAAGGTGTTGAAAAAGTAAAGGAAATCTATTCAAGAAAAGATGATGTTAGAATTAAAGATAAAGGATTAGTTTGGAATTCTGATCTCATTGAAGGATTAGAATTAGAAAACTTATTATGTAATTTATTTTTTATAACAATTATATAGTATAAGGAAAAATGACTATTGAAGGTGCTCTCAATAGAAAGGAATCTAGAGGTGCTCATGCAAGAGATGATTATCCTGATAGAGATGATAAAAATTGGATGAAACACACTCTTGCTAGAATTCAAGATACTAAGTTAGGAGATGTTCAATTGACTTATAGAGATGTATTTAACTATTCATTATATAATTTTAGGTCATTTCAAAAACTATGGATCCTAATGAATTTGACACTGTACCACCTAAGAAGAGAGTCTATTGATCATTATACAATAAAATATATAAAATTATCTAAAACCACTCTCAAAATCTATGATTTGTAATAAATTTAATTTATAATATCTTAAAATGCTGTTTTTCAAATAATTTTTAATCTATGAACTCTATTTATAGAATATAATTATTATTTTTTATTAAGAACTAAATAATTTCGGAATTACTGTTTTTCTTAATAGATTACATATAATTTATTTCAATTTTATTAAAAATTCTTTATTTTTGTAGTGGTTTCTGGTTAATTCCTCTCAATTTTATTTTCTTTAAATTTATTATTAACTTTACCATAAGTTTTAGATCTTAACACATATATTCATTATATTTTCTAATTTTTAAGATTAGGTTGAATTATCAAAAAAAATTAAAGGAAAATATGTAATTAATTAATAAAAAAATAAAAAAGTAAAATATAATTCTAAAAATTCTGTTAACATCTATTTAGAAATAATTTTTTATTGAGATTAACTTTAAATGATTAAAAAAGACAAAAAAATTTTTGAAACCTTCCTCAATAAGTTAAGGAATAAGATAAAAGGGTGAAATATTATTAACTAAAAAATTTTTGCCTAAAAAGGGCTTTTTTATTTATTATCTATGAAATGTAAAGAGAAGCATATATGTGGAAGAATAGGAACAAACTTTTATTATATACTTAATTATAATAATCACAAATGAAAATTAATGAATGTATGTAGTTCTAAACAAATAAAGAGGAAATTAATTTAGATAAGGAAGCGTCTGATATAGCTTAAAGAATTTTGGAAAGAGTTCGATAGAGATCTTCTGCAAATTCAGTAAAAAAGGAATTGGCTTCTTAATATCTAAGAGCTAGTGATTATTAAAAAAGACAATTGTTTCAAAGCAATTAATTAGATTTTAGAAGAGAATCTGAGAAAGTTACTAAAGGCACAAATCATGAGATAAAACGAAAGGAAGAAATATTTATTCCTGAATTTAAAATCAGCAAAGTTAACAGACCTTACGAGTTGGTTAGACTCGAGAACCAATTTAAAATAGAAGATTTAAAATTACCATTAAAAATCCCTCCCTAGTTTACTAGTTAAGAAATTAAGGATATACATCAAAAGACAGTTAAAATCAATAATTATGAAAGTATTGGTTTTTAAGAAAAGAAAAATGAGAAAATGAAGTAAATCTAAATTATGTATAAAATTATATGTAGTTTAGAAATGAACAATAGCCATAAAATAATCAAATGCATTAACTTAACAGTAAAAGAATTTCATCTCCTAAGCGAAATCATTTAGAAATGGATGGCAATTATTAAACTAAATCTTCTTTGAGTTTGAAAACTACTTAATTATAAACTCCAGTTTCAGTTCAATTCAAATAATAGTATATAGTTTCACAACTATAAGGAAGCTAAAAGAATTTAAAAAAAAATTATGGAGAATATTTAACTAAACGATGAAAATTTTAACATTTGACTTTTTAAACTATATTTGTTTTACTTTATTTGGAAATAAATAAAATAAATAAACCTTTTTTCTTTAAAATTATTATTTTCATAAATTTAAAACTAAAATCAAGTTTACCTATCAAAAGAGATGCTCAAAATTCTGTAATATCTTCACGTTTTAAATCATTCAATGATAAGTTATAGTACCTAAAGTTTATTTTAATTTGATTGGATGCCTAACAGATTTACCTATACAATCTTTCTTATTTGAATTTATTCTCATTATCACACCTAAAAAAAGTAGAATCTGTAATTCTATCTCTGTAAAAATAAAGAATTTGAAATATATTATTTTTAACATTAACACTGGAATTATTTTCAAAAGTAACGTCAGTGCTAAAATTGATATGTTTTGTTTTGTATAATTTTATTTTGGTTGTTACTTTGGAATGTATAATAAATTTACTTATAAACTATTTATATTAATTATTTTTAGGATATTTTAATTTTTACTAAACTATTTTTTAAATTGGAGAGACTTAGATGTTGCAATATACCTTTAATGTAAATCACTCTTCTAAAAATTGTACAATAAAAATTATTGTTCCTTTTCAACTATTCAAAATTTACAATAGAAATACTTGCGTTAAAAATAGGACTTTTTTGAAATCTATTTTATGTTTAAATCATTAATTTAATATATTTATAAAATCTAAAAGTGTGTAGTTGAACATTTATTTCTTTAGAAAAGTAATTTGCCTATTATGAATGACTAATGAAACTATTCTTTCTTAGAATCAACTATTTTTATGTTTTACAGGAGGTTTCTTAATTGTAATGATAATCATAGAAAATAGTAAAAATGCATGACTTTTCTTAAACATGTATATGTAAAGAACTTACTATTCTTTATTATCGAAACATTGTAAAGAAATAATTGATTTTATAATGACAAGATATCAAATACTATTGTAAGTTTAATGGGATTTTTGAACAGAAAATCTATCTTTATGTTTAGGTATTAGTTTTTGCATAAAAATAAGTAAATATTTGGATTATTTGAATTATTAATGCTAGAGATAATAAATTAATTTTTCAAATAGATTTTTCAAGATATATTTTTCAATTCTATTCACTTAATTCTATTAAAAATTTTTTACTCTGTTTTTTTGAATAGAATTTATAAATAAATCGAATCTAAAAATTCAAAATTTCCTTTTTTTCTGCAATAATCTTATGAAAATTTAATTTTAGACTTGTATTTGTGATAATTGATCATAAAGAATAAAATAAACAAAAGCAAAACTGGATTAATTTTAGATTAAATAATTTAGGAAATTCTTAAGAAACTCAAAAGTTCCTCCTTGCTTGAAAGACTGAATTATAATTGATGAATTTTTGAGTAAACTCATTAAATATCCTTAACATAATTAGAAAATTACTAAGTAGAGAAATATCAAACTTTTATGGACAAAAAGAATAACAAAAAATATGAAAAGAATTTAAGATTACATAATTCTTTTTTAAGAATTTTGAACCTTCAAATATTCTTTTATTAGAAGAAATCAAAAAAGAAAAATATGATAGACTAGTATATTAAGTAGAATAGAGGAAATAAATCTACATGAGCCAAAGTTTTAATATCGTTGATGATATTTACAAAAAGTTTTATTATCGAATATTTATAGTCTTTAGAAAAAAAGTGAAGGTAGAAACTCTGCTAAATTATTCAAAAAAATTACTTATAAATATATGGCTTAGGATGAATATACTAAACTTATTATATACAGAGACTAAAATTATAGTTTAAGCTTTTGCTCTTAGTGCAACAAACCTAAATTTATCTTATGTTCTCTAAATAATAAAATAAAAAAATGTATAAATTTAGGATAATACACATTGAGAATTTATATGAAAATCTTCTGACTTTGAAAGATTATTTTAAGAGGATTAATTAACTTAATACTAATTTATTAAATGTATAAATGTAATAAAAAACAAAGCCTACGATATTGATAGAATATGATTTTCATAATTTTTAAAAGAATTAAAAATCAAATTTGAATATTAGTGAAGAATCAAAAGGAAACATCCTTTAAATCATTCTTAACCTTTTTAATACTAAAATTTTATTTAAACTTAGTCTTTATTCTATAAATATACACTAAACTCAGTTATCAAGACTTAAATGATTTAAAGATTTAAATGAAACTTAGTGACCATGATATTAGCTAAAAAAATCATCTTTTACTTCTTCTTTTCCAAAAAAAAAAATAAAATTTTATTCGTTTATCAATCAACTTATTAGAATAAATTTAATAGAAAATATAAAAAGTTTCTTCAAAGATCAGATTTATGAGACAAAAAGCAAATATTTTTCTTACTTAATTGTCTAAAAAACCTTAATCTTGGTAAGTTGGATACACTGAGTTTCGGAGAAAAGTTGAATTTATATAATATTTCTGAATAGGTGACAAAGTCTGTTATATTTTTTAGCAAATTTTTTTTTTGAATTGATTGGCATTTATTTTCTGTTATTTTTGGAATATTTGCTTATATATCATTGTAGTTTTTTTTATCTAGATTTTTAATGCTTATTGTATTTTCTGGATGTATATATTGACATCTCGCCCCATAATTGCAAAATCCATTATTTAGAAAATTCTTACATGCTTTAGTCTTGTAATTTTTATGTAGATGACCTTTCGGTAAAAGTTCTGAATATCCATGAGCATAAGAACACTTTAATATTAATATTTAATATTACTTCCAATCCAAATTTGCAAGTGTTTTTTAACATAAAGTTTTTACATAATTCCGTCTTTTTCTTTTTTGTATACTCTTCAATAAACAATTATTTTTCAATAGAGGAATTAAATAATTTTTTCTTAGGTTTTACTCTTAAACAATAATATTTATATTTTACCCTAATTCAAATTCATCATCTTCTCCTGTATCTGTACTCAAATTATTAAATTAAAATAGTTCATATTGATCAACAGCTTTAATATCTACTGCGAAATTGTGCATAACTTTAAAATTTTTTAATTATTTATAATCATATAGGTGTGCTATATAAATCCTAATAATTCTATTAAATAAAAATCTATTAAAAAATTTTAATGAACTGAATTTATATTAAATCTCAATCACTTCCTAAATATAATTTGTTTATTTAAACAGTAAAAAATGCCTTAGCTTTATGTCTCATTAACTTTAATGTGTTACTCGTTAATCCATGAGTAACAAAACTAACGGGTTCAAGATATAATTTTTTAATATTCTCTAATCCATTAAGTTTTTCCAATTTTCCCTTAAGTTATAAATGAAAATTACTTATTTTGTAATTTGTTCTAAGAAATGCTTAATAATGTTATCATTTTAACATAACTCTTCAAAAGTTTAGTTTATTCCAAATTAAGCACCTAGATTGAGAACAAATTATTTATCTGGAACAATAATGGCAATACAATAACTTTTAGAAGAATCACCATATACAAAAGCTTCTGTAACACCATTAACTCTTGTATAGATTCCTTCAATTTTTTCAGGTGCTATATATTCTCCTTGACTCAATTTAAAGATATTCTTAACTCTATCAATAATTTATAAAGCCCCATTTGGTTTAATGACTCCAACATCACCAGAATGGATCCAACCATCTTTATCAATCATTTCTTTTGTTTTTTCTATATCTTTGTAATACCCTGCAAAAATAGCATTACCTCTTAAGCCTTTAATAAATATAAATTATTACATATTTCTCCTCTTGGAGTTATTTAACCTTATTAATTTATATCTGTACTATGATAATTCATTTCTGGAACATCAATAACTTTAAATTCAATGTTTGGAAATACACCTCCAACATGTCCACTAATTGAATCTTCAGCTCTTGTAATAAAAGATCCTCCACAACCTTCTGTTTATCCATATCCTTCAATGAATGGTGCACATATTACACACTTAAGAAAATCTATAACTTCTGAAGACATAGGAGCTGATCCAGAAAGCATATATCGAACTCTTCCACCTAAAGCTTCTTTTGTTTTTTTGAATATCAAATTATCCCAAAATCTATGTTCTACATGACCACCATTTTTTAAATAATATAATTTGCTTGATAAAGCTTATTCACATAACTTTTTTTAAAATCCTTAAAGACCTTCGAATTTTTACTTAATTACTTAATATATTCTGAAATACAATCTAGGAACACTCATGAATAAAGTTGGCTTTACTAATTAAAGATCTTAGTTTATTTTTTAAACATCACCCCCATACATACAAATAGTACTTCCATATCCCAATAAAGTAATTACAACAAATCTCTCTAATACATGAGGGAGTGGCAAATAACTTAAATAAACATCATTCTCATTTGCAATAACTCCTTAAAATACTACTCCTCCACTTACTGATACAAAATTTTTATGTCTTAACATAACACCTTTAGGCAAACCTGTTGTACCAGATGTGTAACTAAATGTAAAAATGTTATTTTCAGACACTTAAACATAAGTGTGGATTTTAGCTTTTCCTGCCTAAATAACTTATTCATAAAGAATGACTTCTATTCCTCTTTAATTAAACTTTCATATTATTATTGTAAATAATACCTTTTCAATAATTTCTTAATTTAATTCATCAAAGCATACAATTTTTTTTAATGAATGATAATTAGATACTTTCAATATAGTTTAGGCATTAGACTCAGAAATAAAAAGAGTACTTAGTTATGTTTATTCAAATATATATGGAAGACTTTCAAAGCCCAAAGTTTCATATAAGGGAATCATTGTATTTCCATAAAATGTATTGGCTATATCTAAAATTAACCACTCTTCTCTATTTTTAGAAAAAACTCCAATCATTTTCAATTGTTAATCTTCAAATACCTCCGGTTTTGGGATAAGATTTAAATTGATAATACCAGACCCTAAATATCTAATGTTAAAATAACATAAATTACTCAGCATTCTATTTTACTTCTTTGTAAGTTGAATATTTGTAGTGTCTACTATTTAATCCAGTAGTAATCTGTTTACCTATACATCTATTTTCTGGATATAAGCGACAAGCTCTTAGAAACATTCCTTATACTGTTCTTTCTCCTTCAAAATTGTCTAATAGCTGATTAATATGAGTAGGATTTCTATAAATATGGCTTTCTCCTTCCTTTTTCTCTCCTACTGGCACTGCGTATACTAAAGATTGTGTTTACCCCATTTAAATTTAATTATCTATTTATCAACTTAAAGATCTCATGTAAATGTTTATAATTTATATTTCAAATCAATACATATTATGATATTATTTTCATTATTATTATTGTGGTATTAATTCATAAGGTATTTTTAAGCATTCTTCAGAGCCAGAAATATCAGCTAAATTATCTATAAATAATTCTAATATATCTTTACCTTCATTCTATTCTGATTGTGTAAATCTAATTTCAAGATTCTCTGGAACAATATATGAAAATATTTTAAATCTATTTAAACCTTCTGGAATTACTGGATATTCTCCACACAAATTTAAACTTCTTCCCTTATAATAACATTAGTCAAACACTTATAAGCAATTATTATTTTCTTAACTTTCAAAATTTACATTTTTTTAAATCATTCTATGATTCAAAGGTTTAGATTGCTATTTAGAATTGAAATGTTTTTCATTAACATAATTATGTCCATAATGAACAGTTTCATCAAAAGGACTAAAAAAACTTGGATCATAAATATTTCGATTGTATACTAAATAACGAGGATCCTCTTCAACTATTCCTTAAAATGTATCATAATAATTTGGTCTTATATCATCATATCCATAACAATTAAAATAACCAACTTAATCTCTATATCTCTATACTTGTTATTTAGAATGTTATTATTATTATTATCTTAACCACATCTCTCTAAGATGATAATCTGGATCTTAATATTTTCCTCTATATAAATTTTAATATCTCCCATATCCATATCCTGGATAAGTAGGATAATTTTATTTGACCATCCAAGGAACACAACTAGTACTTGAAGTATATCTTTAATAAGGATTAGGCCTCATATATGGATTTCCATTATAAAATGGATTTTAATTGACAACTTAACGATGTCTATAAGGATAACCATTAAATGGATTTCCAAAATTTTAATATCTGTTTTGTCTATTCATACATCTATATCTATTATATAGATCTTCATCAAATAATTCATCTCCAGGATATCTACCTGGATAATTGTATGGATAATGAGATTTTTTATTCTTTCTATGTTAATAATAAGGATGATTTTTAATATATCTACCTTCGCCATCATATAATTCCTCATCTTCTTCCTCTTCTTCTTATTTACTTCCATTACCTTTGCTTTTTCCCTTTTTCTTATTTTTATCCTTAGAACTAAATCCCCTCCATTAATCTTCTTCATCCATCTCTTCTCCATTTCCTTCTTCATTTCCCTTTTCATCATTATTTTCTTATTCCTGATCTTATCCTTATTCATCTTCATTTTCTTTCCCTTCATCTTAATTTTCTTAGTCCTCATTTTATTCTTAATCTTAATCTTGTTCTTGATCTTAATCTTAATCTTAATCCTAATCTTACTCTTGATCTTAATCTAAATCTTACTGATCTTGATCTTAATCTTAATCTTAATCTTAATCTTACTGATCTTTATCTTAATCTTAATCTTTATCCTGATCTTAATCTTTATTCTTATCTATATTTTTATCTTTATTCTTATCTAAATCTTTATTTTTATCATTATCTTTATCTTTATTTTTATCCTTATTTTTATCTTAATCTTTATTTTTATTTTTATCTTTATCTTTATCTTTATCTTTATCATTATCTTAATCTTAATCCTGATCTTGATCTTAATCCTGATCTTAATCTTAATCTTTATCTTAATCTTTTTGATCATCTTCTTCATCAGGCTTAGGTTTTGTTTTTGGTATAGCTTTATTTTTCGGCTTTTCTTCTTATGTCTTTTCTTTTTCTTTTGTATTTTCTTTAGCTTTCGTCTTTTCTTTTTCTTTTGAATTTTCTTAAGGTTTTGCTTAAACATTATTTGAAGCTTTGCTTTTAGAATCTTCTTTAACTTTACTTTTAGAATCCTATTCTTTGGTTTTAGAATCTTTTTAAACTTTACTTTTAGAATCCTAATCTTTGGTTTTAGAATCTTCTTAAGGTTGACTTTTAGAATCCTAATCTTTGGTTTTAGAATTTACTTAACCTTTATTTTTAGATTCTTAACCTTTTGTTTTAGAATCTTCTTAACTTTTATTTGGTACCTTACTTTATGGGTTATTTGATTTTTAATCTTTTTCTTCTCCAAAATCTTCGTCTTTTTCTTTTTCTTCTACATTATCGCTTTTTTATTTCTTTTTTTCTGACTTAGTCTTATCCATATCTTCATTTTGATCAACAACTTCCTCTTTTCCTTTTTTATTTTAAGGTTTTTCTTCATCATCTTCATTATTAAGTTTGATATCCTTCTTTTCTTTTGCATTCACAAAATTATATTCTATTATAATTCTATCAGCAATGATTGGGATTGTATCATCATCTTCATTTTCATATTAAGAATTACTTCTTTTACTTCTTTTACCTCTTAGATTAAATTTCTATCCAGAATAACTTTAACTACTTAAATCTGAATTTATATTATTATCTCTGGATAATTAATGATGATGATGATGAAAATGTTTAATTTTTGGACTTCTATGATGATGGCTTAAGTGTCTTCTAGGATGAAAATCATATTTGCTATCATAATCACTATACAGTTTTGAATAATAGTCATACTCATATTATTATTATTCTCTTGCTTGAAATTATTGAACATTTTAATTTTAAGTATTTTATTAATAATTAAATTAATCGTTTTCAAAATTTTTCACTTATGTATTATTTTCATCATCATCCAAAATAATTTCTTCAACTTTTGCTTATTACTCAATAACCATACCATCTTATTAATTAATTTGATTTAATTATGAAGTTTCTTATAATTACAGTATTTAATTTGATGGCTCTTTAAAGTTATCATCGCTCTTTAATATTTATTACTTTTAATCATCATTTTAGCTGCGCTATATTGTTGTTAGATTCTAAAGAGCTTATTAATTTTCATCAAATTCAAAGACTTCTACATCATAATTGTCTTAGTTTGTCCAACTAACCGGATCTTCATACACAATAAAATCTATATCTTACTAATTATCCTCTTCCTTCTATAATAGACTTTATTATTAATCTTTCTTTTATTCTCTATTTATTATTTATGTTTCTACAATTTAATGATTATTTATATCTCTTTCATTTTATTAATCATCTAATTTTAAAAAGATTTCAGGATCTTGAGGGATATAAACTCCATTTAATGTCTTGTATATCGGGTGTTTTTATTAATTAAGATATTAATCAAAAGTTGGAGTTTTGTTAGATTCCTCTTCAGCCTTATCATTAATTATAAAATTGTAAATTGGTTTCAAGATTAGATCTCTATCTTCTTACACTTCATCTGTATTTGTAGAAGTTTAATATGTAACATAATTATATTTTGATTCTATTGAAGGTTGTACTTGCTGTAAAAGAATACCATTAACTTTTAATAATTTTTTTATTTCCTCCAAGGATTTGCAATTTGATTTTTAAATCAAAATTGTAAAATGATTTATAAGAAATTCTGTTTCATAATTTTCTTTTGATTCAAATGAGAAAATATAATTTTGCCGTTTTTTAAGGTCATAATCTAACTTAGATTTAATTATAAGTTATACTTTTTTTTGTTTGAATAATATAAATGTAACTCTGCGAATTGTTACAAAACTCTTGATGCAATAAAAATGTGGAATTATTGATTATAATTTAATTTTGCATAACAAAATTACAAGAGTTAGTTTATATTCTTTAAAGAATCTCATACTCACTCAAAACTTCTACATAAAATATATTATTGATAAGATTAAAATCTTGTAGGAATTAATTTTTAGAAAACTAGGCTAAAATTATTAGTAATTTTACCTTTTAAAATATTAGATGGATTTATTTAAAGAATTTCCATTTTTTGAATAGCCTGTTATAATTGAAGATTAGTTTTGCATTCATTTATTTCACATATTTTATCAAATAAATTGAAGTTTTCTACTATACTTTAGATTTAAGTTTCAAAATTTTAAGGTGTTAAAAAAATCAGTTAGAGAAAAAATGATATAGGATCTTCGAATTTTTATGTAATTTTAATTTTATCAATATGCAATTTAGTGAATTCTTTGAATTTTGAATGAGAAAAAGTGATTATATTAAAAAATAATTGAGTTTCAGCATTTATAACAAACTTCACTTGGTTATATAAAAAGTCTTTGATATAATTGCTCTTTATCTAATAATCAGCAAAATTAAAATACACATTTATCTAAAGTATAATTTGCATTTTACATCGAATTCTTTTTGATTCTAAATTATTAAAACATCTTTGTAATTTTCTATTTAATTAGTTGAATTGAATGAAATTTAGAAAGTAAAGTCTGATGCTTTAATTCCAAATATATTATTTTCTAATTTTATTATTTAGATATTTTCATCTATGCCATTCATAATTTCGCAATAAAGTTTTGATTTGATAATGTTCTTTTCTTAAACTAGTTCATTTGAACCATAAACTGACATCATAAATATATAAGTGAGCAGAAATGTTGTCCGTTTTAAGAAAAAATTCATTCAAACAAATAAATAAAAAAATTTATTATTAATTAAAAAAAGGAAATAAATAAGTAATTAATATGTTTAAAATATAGATATATCATCAGTTAAAATCGATGAATAAAGCCAGTTTCTGATTGTATGAAATTTTAAATTTATTTTTGAAGAACTTTAAATAGTTATATTTATTTCATAATGATAAGATAAATTAAGTAATTTAAACTGATAAAAAATCCTGTATTTAAGATACATTTAAATAAATTAAGAAAACATTTATTTATAAATGACTAATTTAAGACTTTTTAAGATTGAAAATCATTAAAGAATTTATAAAACTTCTATAATTAATTTACTCATTAATTTTAAATCATCTCTTAAACCAATTTATCTCCACTGATAATATGGGTTGTGCAAATTTGAATATCTTTTTCTAAGAAAATAATAAATGGATTATACTGTAACGCAATCCTAGCCAACGAATTGCTGCAATTTCTCCGTATGTGATACCTCCAATAAAATAAATAACATAAATTTAATTTGAATCTTCCTTAACTTCTTCACCTTTAAGTTAATTTAAATTTTATTGCATAAGAAGTTCTCCAGGTAATTCTTTTAAAGCTTGTAAAACTAATGGTCCCCATGTATTTTTTATTATTAATTCTTCAAAAATTCGAACTCTCATTATCATTTATAATATACATAATTGGTGCATATGCAAGAAAAACATAAGAAAAGTCTTCAGGAGAATCATGATCTACATCTTCATTAATAAGACGTAATGGCTTTTCAATTTTTTCCCAAATATGTGTATCATTGATTTTTTTTCCAATTAAACCAATTTTTTCACAGTTTTCAAGTGTAATGATATGCTCAGTACCATACATATGTAAAATTTCTCTACGATAAAAATCATAGAGTTTAGTCTTCATGCCATTTTGAATTTAATTGTATAGACTAAATAATCTAATAACTTTAGTGATGGGTGCACCAATAGATATAAGATTTTCTATCATTTATTCAACTTATTATGACTTAGTTTAAAGTATTGCATGCACTTCTTAATTAACGCACATATTAAATAAAATGGATTCTAACTATTTACTTAAATGTTAACTAACAATAAGATCTGTAATAGTGTAAATTATTACGGTCAAGAATAATGTTTTGTTCTTTTGGAATCTAACGTAATTTGGTGAGATATTAATTCATATCACTCATATTCATTTTACTTTCTTATTATTTCATGGATTAAATCATAGATTTATTATTTTATCTTTTTTCTTCAAGAATTCGCTAACATTATTTAATATTCATAATTTTGATTCTATTATAATAAGAATCATTAAGTTTCATTGATTTTGGTCTATCTTTTAAAGCTTATTCATTTTTGATAATATCTAGATTGATGGAATTATGTTTGATGGTAAATACTTCATCAATTAAAGCTTCATAAGTGAATGGAGTCAACATTGGAGTAATAAAATCAACCTTTCTATCTACAATCAAAAGTGTATGCATTTTAGATTCTTTAAAGCTAATTTCATCTTCTATTATCTCTCCTTATAATTTTTTTTATTTTAGAATGTCAATTACATATTTAGCATAATTACCTTTTGCATAAATATTTTTAAATTTTCCATGCACTAATTCTATTCTTTATATAGATTCAGCAATAGTTTACAAAATTTGCATATCTTATCCAATATATAATGGTTTTAAACAATTATTCATTTCTAATGAGAGTAAATCATTAGCTAAAGGTATTAAATCAAAATTAAAATTGGTTAAAATTAAATCACCTAAAACAGCTTCTTTTTCTAAATAATCTTTGCATACAATATTTAAACGAGGACAGAAGATTAATAAGTATTTTTTATTAAAATTAGCAAGTTAATTATTTCTGATGATTCTAACAATTCTTTTCATATATTATCTATCTGGATTCACAAAAAATATAATTTGATTAGATTCCACATCTAATTAATCAGAATCAATATAATAGATTTAATCAACTCCATTTTCTTTCAAAATCTACATAGATTCTACAACTAGATTAAGCATATCTGCAATAAATGAATCAATCACAAGTACTTTTTTACCTACAAACTAATATTTATATTGTTTAAGTTCTTACTTAATTCAATTTATTGATTAGCTTTTATCTCAAATACTTCTAATAAATAGCTGTTTAAAAGGAGGATTAATGATCCTCAAATTAGCTTAAGTTGACTTTGACTGAATTAGATGAAACTCCACTTTGTTTGACTTTAGAGGCCACTTATTCAAATGAGTCTTTGATAAATTAGAACATTTATTACTTCTGAATATTAATAATTTAACGATATTGAAATTATGCTGTAAAAGAAGGACTCTGATAAAGAAAATACTGCAAATAACAATAAAGATTAATAAAAACAAAGGGTGATTGGAGATTACTTATTAGGTTTGATGTTTTTACTATTAGAGTTAAAACTCTTGGAGTGGGTACTTTTGGTTTAGTCAAGCTTGGAGTACATTAAATAACAGGAGAGAAAGTGGCTATTAAAATATTGGAGAAAGAGCGTATAGTAGAAGTTGCAGATGTTGAAAGAGTGTCTAGAGAGATACATATTTTAAAATTGATTCGACATAGACATGTAATATAGCTATACGAAGTAATTTTAAGTTTATTTTAATTATAGATTATTGAGACTAAAAAGCATATATTTTTGGTCATGGAATTTTGTGATAATGGTGAACTCTTTGATTACATCGTAAAAAATGAAAAGTATTTATTAATGATTATATATATTATTAGACTAGAAGAAGTTGAAGCCTGTAGAATATTTTAAGAACTGATCTCTGGTATCGAATATATTCACAAACTAAATATTGTCCATAGAGACTTAAAACCTGAAAATCTTTTATTGGATCATTCAAACCAAATTAAAATTGTAGACTTTGGACTTTCTAATACTTATAAAGAAGGGGAATTGCTTAAAACAGCTTGTGGAAGTCCTTGTTATGCTGCTCCTGAAATGATTGCTGGCCATAGATATCAAAGTATCTTGGTTGATATTTGGTCATGTGGCGTCATCTTGTTTGCTGCTATTTGTGGGTAATTGCCATTTGAAGATAAACATACAAGCGAATTATATAAGAAAATACTTGGAGGATAGTATACAATACCATCTCATGTTTCATAAGATGGTTAATCTTTTATTAAAGGAATATTAAATACTGATCCAAAAAAAAGATTTGATATTGAAAAGATTAAATCACATCCATGGTTTAAATTGTACAAAAGAACTCATTAAATTCCTTAAGGAATCATTATAGGATATAGTAGAATTCCTATCGATGAAGAAATAGTTGATTAACTTGCTCAAAAAGGATTCAGTGCTGATTATATCAAAAAATGTCTAGATGCTAATAAACATAATAATCTAACTACAGCATATTTTTTACTTCTTAAAAAACATCTAATAAAAGGAGGTCAATCTACTGCTGATATCAATTCATAAAATTTCAATGAAAAACTATTAGAACCTGCTACAAGACCTACAAAACGTATCTATGTTACATATTTTATTAGCTCCTATAAGCAATTTATTAGATAGTCAATTAATGAAAACACTTAAACACAATAGATCAGGATCATGTTAAACTAATACTAAATCACATACTTAAGGTAGAGGTATGTCAGTTCCTTAAGTTGAAGATATTCGATCAATCTATAATGGCTCTAAGAATTATTAAAATTCTTCTTTATCTATTGAAGTATATTTTTATTAATTCTTTAAATAGGATTAATCATTTTAATTCGAAAGAAATAAATCTTAATCATTTCAATAAAACCATCATAAGAAAATGACTACTGATATTTAAATTAATGATGCATTGAATAAAACTACTTACATTAATAATAGTAAAAGATCTTCTAATGCTTCAACTGTATCTCCAGGACATTAAAACAAATTGCTCTAATATTTAAGTATAATCAACAATTATATTTTAGAATCATCTACCAAAAATACTACTCCAACTGCTGTAAGAGGTAATTCTTAATCTAAAATGCCATATAATAGCAAAACTACTAAAAATTAAAAGGTTTCTTATTCTAATTTCGATAACTATAACAATAACAATAATAATAATAATAACAATAACAATAATAATAAAAATAATTCTCTTTTAGACAAAAAAAAAGAAAACAAACCTATAAATTTAGCAGATACAACAAACATCGATAGCAAAAAAAGATCTTTACATATAGATGGAGTAATTAATACATTATTATAAGTTTTAGGATCTCTCCATGCCTGCAAGTACTAAACCTTAATCAATGCCATATTAATTATGGTTAAAGATGAATAGTAGAAAAGGCTCTAGAGATCTTAGTGGTGGAGGATAAAAGACAAAAAAATCAAATTGTACTGCAAAATCAAACATGAATTAGAGTTTTAATTTTGACAAGAGAGCGTGATTTCCTCCTACATAATTAATTTATTTCTTTAAAATATGTATATAATTTATATCTATTCTTTTTTTAAGAAAAACATTAATTTAAAAAGATTAAATATCTCTTTGAAAAAATGCAAATGATTATCTATTGTTAATATACGGATAAATAGCTAATTGTTTGCTCATTTTTCTACTTTTCCTAACCATAAAGCCAAAAGTGACTTTCCTTTAACTGCAATAATCTTAAATCTGACCCCTGGAATATCACCAACTGCATGTCCCTTTCTTCCGAATCCAGCTACTGTGACTTCATCATTTTCATTTAAGAAATTTAAGCAACCATCCTTAGGAACAAAGGCTGATATTTTTTTACCATTCTTTTTCAATAACACTCTAACACACTTTCTGACAGCAGAGTTTGGTTATTTAGATTCACTATAAAATATTTATAAAATTATATTTACACTCCAATCTTTTCAACTACCAAACCTTTAGCATGTGATGCACCCATAAATGGATTTTTATATCTTGATCCAATCATAGCCTTATTATATTCTTTATCAGCCCATCTGTTAACTCTTCTGTGATCTTTGAGCTTTCTTCCTGCTCTCATACCTCTGGGTTTACCAACTCCCATTATTAAAAGATTTTAATTAAATTATTTAAATTTTCATAATATGATTAATACGATATAAAATTACATTTGATAAATGTCAAATATACAATTATCATAATTATTTTCTATCAATATAACCTGAATTTCTAACAACAGAATTTCTACCACTAGTATTGCTTCCATATGTACTTTATCCAGGAGCTAGAGTGCCTCCTTTAATGGTACTAGTTTCGAATTAAGTGGTAACTCCAGTACCTGATAGTCCAGTTCTTTTGATTTCACTTTCTTTGGTTACTGTAATTTTGCTTTTTTTCAAGGCTTCTAATTAAGTTTCAGCCATAGTGAGTTTTTCTGAAATATCAGAGTTAATTTCATTTTATTATTTAAATTTCTTTTTCCATAATTCTACTTCTCCTTGGAGTGAAATAATTTATTATTCTGATTAAGAAAAACTTTCTAATTATAATTCTAATTCTCTTATTCTTTGATCAAGTGATTCAAGTTCATTATCCTTATCATTCATGAGAAGTTTAAGTTTACGTATTTCTTAATCTTTAAATTCATTTTATTCTTATGAACTTTTGAGATCATCTGTTAAGCTGCCTTTAAAATTGATAAGAATATAATTACTAATTTTTTTTTTAAGTAATCTTATTTCATCATCCGCTCCTTAATTTTTAGAATTGGATTCTTGTAATTATTTATATCTTTATTTCCATTAATCTAATTCATCTTATAATTATTTATTATTAGATCTAAGAGTTTTCTCTTAATCTTTTAATTCTTTATTAGCATTTATAAGTTCATTAATCTAGTATGTAGTATAAAATTACTTTTGAATCATCTTAAACATAAGAAATTTGAGGAGCATTTCCTTTTAATCTTAGATTTTCTTATTAAAGATCAAAGAGATAAACCTCCAATTACACTTAATATAATAATAATAGAATACTGCATTTAGTTTTCCATCTAGAATCCATATCATCTAGAGTAACAACTTATAAAGGTCTTTCTTGATGATGTACTTCGGCATTATTAGGTTATGAAGGAGCAGTAATTCTAACAGATGGAGTGATTAGAAGTTGTTATGATTGTGTAATATTTTGGGAAACAATAGGTGTGTTAGTGATTTGTCTAGCAGAAACAGGACTTTTCAATAAAAATAAATGTTATACGGAATTGCAATTTTGGGAGATGAATATTATTAGATTAGGGATTATTATTATATAGGACTAGAGTATAGTGTAGTAAAATACTTATATTAAAGCTAATCAGATTAAGGAATGGATCCTTAAAGGTTATATTAACCTAATCTAGGTTGTCGATTAGAATTGGATTATTAATAAAGTAATGATTGTATTTAAGAATGATTGTATCCTGCTTAACTATAAAATAATTATGTTTATGTTTACTCCATGGAAATAAGCTGTTATTAAATAAATATTTATGTTTAAAGTATATCCTTTAGGGTCTGGTTAAGAAGTTGGTCGTAGTTGTATAATTTTAACAATTTATGATAAAACGATCATGTTGGATTGTGGTTTACACATGACACATTAAGACAATCGTAGATTTCCAGATTTTTAAGTATGCAATAATGATCTAATTTAGTTAATTGAAGAGAAATTGGGACGTAAATATGTAGATTTGGTTTTAATTACACACTTTCATCTTGATCATTGTGGTGCATTACCATACTTTACAGAATTATATGGTTTATTAATATATTTATATAAGGTAATGGATATAATGGTCCAATTGTAATGTCAATGCCAACTAAAGCATTGTTGCCTTATATGTTGGAAGATTATAGACGGGTATTATATTATGAATATCATCGTAGATTTGGACTATGCCTAAGGAAGAGTAACAACCCTAATAACAAACTTAATAGGATTTTAGTATTAATCCATAAGTTAACACTGATCCATTATTGATTTATGATCATGAAAATATCAAATCATGTGTGAGTAAAGTACAAGTGATTGGACTTTATGAAACATAAAATTTTGATGGCATTGAAGTGACTGCCTATTATGCTGGTCATCTATTAGGTGCATGTATGTTTCATGTGAAATATAAAAATGTCTCAGTAGTCTATACTGGAGATTATAACTCTATTGCCGATAGACATCTTGGTGGTGCTTATATTGATCAATTATAACCCGATTTAGTCATTTCGGAAAGCACTTATGCTACAATCATTAGAGATAGTAAAAGAACAAGAGAAAGAAACTTTTTGATGCATGTTTAAGAAGTTCTTGATAGAGGAGGCAAAGTCTTAATACCAGTATTTGCTTTAGGAAGAGCTTAAGAATTGTCTGTCTTATTAGAATCTTATTGGTAAAGAACCAAATGTAAAGCAGGACTTTATTATGCTGCTGGACTTATTGAAAAAGCTAATTAATATTATAAAATATTCACTGGCTGGGAATCAGAAAAAATATAACAATCCTTTTTAGATGACAATATTTTCAATTTTAAATACATTCAACCATTTGATAGAAATCTAATCAAAAGTCCATTATCGATGGTCTTATTGGCTACTCCAGGAATGTTGCATGGAGGTTTAAGCATGTAAGTGTTTAAGGAATGGTGTGGATGTGCTAATAATAGTTTAGTTATTCCTGGATATTGTGTACCTGGAACTTTAGGTAATAAACTTCTAGCTGGAATTAAACTTGTAAGAATTGATAATAAAGATTATGATATCAAAATGCAAATCAATAATATGTCTTTTAGTGCTCATGCTGACAGTAGAGGAATAATTTAATTAGTGAATCATCTTTAACCTAAAAGTATCGCTTTTGTTCATGGAGAATATCACAGAATGAAAACTCTTGGAGCTGAAATTATTGATAAAATTTAAATAAGAGTTGATTGTCCTGCTAATTTTGAATTGCTTGAATATGAAAAGATAATGTCTGTTGATAGACCTTTGACGATTAAAGGAGACTTTAAAAAGTTTATGAATGGGTACTTATTAGAACATAAAGGATAAATGGTGTTACTTTCTGATGAAAATGATATAATGAAAGAAGTAAATTAATTGTTAGGAATAATGTAATCAGAACAAGGATATATGAGACAATATAAAATCACTGGTCATCTATTGTGAGTGTAATTAATTTATATATTAATCAATCTCTATAAGTAACAATTGAGTAGGTTTACTATTATCTGCTTTTAATTTTAGTTCTAGCATTAATAGAATGTGATCTCAATTTTGGTAGTCTTAAAATATCTTATTTAATAGTTGTTTAATCTAATAAACTTTAATTAGTTGGTGTAATTAATTATGTCTTATTAGTATTTTACAAGAATGTATCATAATTATTATCCAAATCATATTATTATAAATAACCGAACAATTGCATATCATTTAATTTAATTTTGTTTTTAAAATTCTTAAATTATTTATTTTAATGAAATAACTAATCTGTCTATCTAGTTTACTATGATAATTATTTTTAAATAGTTTCTTTTTGATGAACAGTCTAAAAACTCAATCTAACACCTGGTTATAATTTAAAATTTTATGTTTATGACTCAATAAAATCAACTATTGTTTCTTCATTCTCTGCTTATCTACGTTTAGATTTAATTTGCTCAACTAGTTTTGGTTTTGATATCACAGCATTATTATCATTCTAAGGTACATCAAATGGCAAAGTAGTTATAACATCTTTTTTTAGTTAATTATTAGATCTTGCAATAGGATCACAATTATAATCATAAGTATATTCTTTGGTTCCTATTTGCATTATCAATCTATTATATTACTCTTTCATCAATCTTTTTTCTTTTGATCTTTCTCTTATCATTTATTCTTTATTAAATTTTTCTATGCATTTTTATTCCATAATTCTTCTTTCATTTGGATATTCTTCAACATATTCAATTGTTTTCTATCTAACTAATTAAGGTTCATAGTCTTCCCATAATTAATTTGGCTACATAAATTAATGCCTAGGAGGTAATTCTACTTTTGGTGTTATTCTAATAGATAATGGAGCTATGTCTTTTATATCATAAGCTCTAAATCTCTCCTTCTAAGTACTTTAAGTTTCAAAATCTTCCTTCTCAATATAATTTTGAAAATAAGGATCAAAACATTTCTAATGCATCATATTAAATGCTAAATCAACTGTAAAAGATGCGCTTGATTAAGATTCTAAACTTCCAAATATCTTATCTTCTACTCCAGTCATAATTTTTTCAATCACATAAGGCATGATGGTTTCAACTATTTGTAAATATTCCATTAAATATTATTGAATATGAAATATTTATTAGTATTTTTATAAATTTAACTAGCTCAAAAGAACTACAACTTTTAAACACAAAGTTAAAATATAATAATTTGAGATTTATATTATGAATTAAATCATGATGACTTATTTCTAATTTTTAAATAAAGAATTCATGAATTTCTTTAATCAAAAAAAATAATACAAGCCTTAGTTGTTAATAAATTTGATTAATGGAAATAAACTAAATAACTAGCCATAGAAATTTTATCACAATTAGAAGTACCTAAAGATAAAGCAATTTAAATAATCTAAATCATTAATGAGATTGAAAAATAACCATTATCTGCTTAATCTAATTCTAAGTCTTTGACTTTAGAATTAATGACTAAAGGTTTAAATTAAAAAAAATGATTAATCAAAAAAACCTCCTCTTAAAAAATAAGACTAATTATCTGACTGCTGTGTACTTTCACTTAATGGTTTAGGATTAACATTTTTAAGTGATTGCAGATTCAAGGCTAAAGGATTATAAATTCTTTATATTTAGATCACAATTTTTCAAAATTAGTATTGTAGGATTTATAATTCTTCAGAATATTGAATGTTCAAAATAACTAATTAAAGTATATTGAAATTTAATAGTTACCTATATTAGAAAATGCATATTTGATAAAATTGTCTCACTACTATATAAACTATTCCTAATAGATTGAATACTCTATCTATTTCTAATCAAATAACTAAAGAATTTCAATTTCACGATGAATCTTTTGAGTTAGATGTTTTCTCTTTAATTAATTTAACTTGTGAATATTCTAATGTTGAATTTATTTTGACTTTAGGATCTTTATAGAATTTATAATACTTAATTTAAAAAAAAGTAATAAAATTAAAGAATTTGATATATTCTTTTAAATTTATTTAATTATTAGGTTATTGAAGATTCAATATCTAAACTATCAACTACCTAAGTCTACAAATATAGAGATAGAATTATTTTATTATGCAAAAGTATTCGTGCATTTAGGATTTTATTTATTTTCTAGAAACTATTGATAGCAAAACTGTATTAGCAAATGAATATTAAGATTTTATTAATTTAGGAAAATTAAAAATATCAAGAAGAAATCTAAGTTTAGAAGAAAAGAAATAAACTGATTAAAAACTATCTGTTAGTGGAGTTAAATAAAAATTCTATTTAATTAGAATCAAGATCACATAAACAAAAAGGCCTATCAAAAACTATTAATTCGGCCTAATATTTCAATGACAATAAAGCTATCATTCTTACTAAACATAAATGAAATAAATGTGTATTTAAAATTATTAATTTTATTCATTTATTTTAAATTAATTATTTTTATGAATTCATAATTAATGCAGATTAATAATAAATTAGAAATATTGCAACCTATCCCTTAAAAAAGGAAGATTATTGGTATTCCTTCAATAAATTTTAATAATATTGAATTAATAGATAAAATTTAGAAAGCAGCATCTGCACCAGCCACTCTAGAATAAATCTAAAAAATTAAGCAAATAAATTAAACTAAAAATTTTTGTAAAAACCCTTTTGTTTCTATAGATTAATCAATAATAGAAAATTAGAAATCTCTATAAGAACAACTTGATGAAATTGACTGATTTTTTGATTATTTTTTATAAATTATTAAGTCGTAATCCATATTTCGATTGGATATCTCAAGATTAACTATTACTATATTTTTATTATTTAATTATAATTATATGAAAGCCTTAAATAGTATAATAACTTTATAATTCAAAATGATTTTATTATAATTAAATAATCAATCTTGAAAGAATCAATTTCAAAAAGAGGTTGTAAAATATTTAGGGTTAGCTTTTAATTCTTTTAGACCAATTCTTATATCCTCATATTTCATTAATTTCACCAAATATTACATTAATTCAACTAAAGCTCTATCTTTATCATCTCCAACCCAAGACTTTATTTTAATGCCATTATGTGGTTATAAAACAAAATTATAATGATTATTATCTACAATGATAATTTTTGAAAGAGGTCTTCCTAAAGTGCTTAAGTCTTTTAACATTACATTTCCTTGTAAAAATGTATGATGTCTATATAATCTATGCTTTACTACATTCATACTGTCTATTTTATCAATAATCCTTTAAATCAAAGAATCAAATACTTATCTGCATATGATTATAGTCCTGCTGTAAATATAACTATCTCAAAATGTTTGGCCATTTATTCTAAAAATATTTATGTGTATGGTCTTATCAAGACTTCTTATGTTTCATCTATAAAATGTACTAATGTTTCATCTAAATCTAATACTAAGGTATAAACAGTTGAACTTTTAGGAAGCAAAAATAAAAATCTTTCTAAGTTTACTAAGATCACTTTAAGTTTTTATTGGTAAAATTAAAAAGCTGCATCAATTGATGAATCACGATAAGCTTGAAGATGCTAATGAACTTATTTATCCTATGTATTCCTTCATATTTTGAAGATGTACTTTAACAATTTCTCAATATTTTATTCAATTAATAAATTCATCTTTTCGATTTGATTAGGAATCAAAGGATTCATACTTTAAAACTACTGAAACTGATGCTAGTATTATTAAATGCCTTTAATCTATAATTTAAGGGAGGTTATTGCTTAAATAGTATTAGCTTAATGACTATAAATAATCAATTTTTCCAATTTAGTAAGTTCAATACCTGTTAAAATCTCTCTCTTAATCATTAGATAGAAAACTAAACTAATACACTCATTTATTATATATCTCTTATATTGTTTACAATAACCCTAATATTTTGATATTTATACTCCAATTATTTCAACTATAGAAGAGGAAACTTCTGAAATGTAATTATTTAAATAACAGACATCTATTTGCTAAATAAGATTAATCAAATTGACCAATCTTATTTACATCTTTTGAAAACTAAAATAAATTTTCATTTTCAATCTTTCATTTTATCGATCTGGATGTAATCTTGCGTCATCATCTGAAAATTGCTATGTATTTAATGTCTCTACACGCTTTCTATAAGATCCACAATTTCCTGCCTCAGTAACTAATTTATCTTTTATCTCTCGCTTTTTAGATGAATGAACAAAAAAACTATTAAATGATGCATGTTGTTGCTATTCATCAAAATTAAATGTATTTGATATTGAAAGAGATTCTTTAATTTTTAATCTTCTTCTATTTAGAACATCTTGAACCTAACCTAAGTCTTAGTCTCTTCTATTCTTTATTTATTTATTAAAGAAATTCAAACGATAAGGTGATTGATTCTAAGGCTTTTTATCATCAACTGATTTTAATTATTTTCTTAACATAAATAAATATTTATATAATCTTATTAACTTCTTCATACCTATTCTTGCTCATTCTAATTTTTTACTTTTAAATCTTTTGATACAATAAAAATATTAGTTTATTGAATAATCTAACTTAATTTATTTATTTATGTTAAATTTCTCTAAAGAAGTTATATATTTTCTAATATAATTATAAGTAAGAATTAATTACATTAACAATAATTCATATTATGAGATAAAGGTTTCTCATAGTTTTTGTTTTAATTATTTTTAAAGAAAGAATTTTTGTTCAATTCATATTTTTTAATTTAAAAAGTTTTTCTTTTAGTAATAGAGACTCAAGATTAATATATGTTAAAAGAGATTCTAATGTTTAGACAATTGTAGTTCATTTTAGTTTAGCGATTTAATTAAATAAATTTTCATTCATTCATTATTTATTTATCTTAATAAAAATGTTTACTTATCAATCATCTATATATCATAATGAGATAACGTTTCTTTTTTATTCTGAAAGTTAGATTCATAGTTTTATAATAGATATCATTATAATAAATAATAATGATAAGTAAAGTTTAGTCATTTTCATAATCAAAATAATTAATTTTGTAATGATTTAATTTAAAGATATGAGAAATGTTGTGATTAGTCATAAATTTAGTTTATTTTGAGAATAAATTAAGTCGATAAAACATTTTATTGGTTTTAAAAAATACAATTATTTTAAAAAATATGTCTTATTAATTTGGAGGAAGTCAACTTTAGACTCAAAGTGTACCAAATGCCAAATATAAAACTATGTTATGCCGACATTATTTAGGTATTGATATGACTATGAAAAGCAACTAAATAATGTGCTATTGGATCTAAATGTTAATTTGCTCATGGTACGTCAGAGCAAAGATAAATGAATGGTATAATTTATAATTAATAAGGTCAGATCCTTTACCTGCATCCGCTTTATCAGCTATGACAACTGGAATGGAATAACCTATCAACAAACCTCAACCATCTGTATTTTAAAGTATAATTGAAGAATTTAAATTCAGTTCCCTGTAAATATCATGCCTAAAATTATTGTAAAAATGGCTCTAATTGTTAATATATGCATGGTATTATACTTTATTTAAATCAGATTCTGATACTGCATAATAACCTAATACAATTAATAATTAATAAAATTAAATGAACTCCTCCCCACTTCCTTAAGCCAAGCAAGAAGATCCTATTTAAATAGTTTTTTAGCTTATTTTAATTGAGATGCAATAGATATTTCTTTAAGATGTGAGTTATATATATAAAATATAGGAAATTATATAAAAATTAAAGATAGCCTTTGATTAAACAAAAATAGGAAATCTTATTAATGCCTCTGAATGTATTAAAAGTATTATTCATGCTCCAGAACGCACACATGAAGAAATAATTAAATATACAAATCTCTATAATTAGGCAATAATGTATTTTAATCAAATCTCATAAGTGAATTGAATAAAATATTAGATAAATAATATAATTTTAAGTAAACTAAAAGATCACATTCTAATAGTTTTTTGTAATTTTTATGCCAAATTTTCATTTTCTTTTTTAAAGGTTTTTGGTAAATAGGATATTGCAAACTATTAACTTTTCTCTTACATTACATTATGATCTAGATCTCTTACTAACAAATCAATTTTTTCTTTATTTATTTCTATTTATTTTTAACAATTTCTCAATGTGTTTCTTAAAACTTCAATTTCTCTTCTTTTTTCTATCATTTCATTCATATTTAATTTATTCTCATTAATTTAAAGTTTAAGATCTTATTCCTTTATTTCTAACTTACTTTTTATATCTATTTCATCACAATATTGATCATTTATTTTCTATTAGAGTTCTTGAATTTATTCAATATTTTTTGTAGTTATTTCATTACCAATTAAAATAACTAATCTAAAACTATTATTAAAATTATACTTATTCATAATTTCTTTCAAAAATAAACTATCATAATGTTGCTTTTTAAATTTGCTTTCATAAATTTTCTATTAATGCTATTCTTCTTAATAGGATTTTTAATATAACTAATTTTATTCAATTTAAAAATTTAATTTGTCTTTTAATTCTTTAATTTCATTTTATTGAGCTTGATTTACTTCTTCCAAATTTTTTATCATTTTTTCATAGCAATTCATTTGCTAATCATTTAATGTTCTATTAATAAGAACATTAACTAATTCTTCTTTTTCTTGTTTATTTTGATCATCATTCCTAAGGAAATATTTTCATTAAATATTTACAATCTTAAATAGTTTTATTATTAGTTACTAATGATTTCATATTAACTAATGGTTTATTCTAGTTAAACAGTCATTTATTCTAAAGATTCTATTTATTATGTCATATTCTTAATCTTAATATTATCAGAATGAATCTATTTAACATCGAATGTCAATTATTCAAATAATGATATTATTAAACTACTTAATCTATCGATATTCTACCAAATTGATAAGCTAAATAAATAATTTATATAATTACTCTCTTTACGTAATAAATCCTTTTATAATTTCTTTTAATTCATTTGAAAATTTAAATTAGTATTCTGATTTTTATAATTCATAATCGTATTCTCTGACAAATTAAGAAATTGTTTGAAGAACTTATTCTAAAATTTCTACTATTTATGTATCATTTTGAGTTTCTAATCTTTTGTCTAAATCATTTTATAATTGCTCAATTAGAACCTTCATATTTTCATTTTCTTATTATGATTTGATATATCTTCTTTGAAGTTCATCATATTCTTATTATAATTAAATGTAATATTTTGATTAAGATTATTATTCTTATTTAGATATTTGAGACTTAGTTGCTTATAATTTCATCTAATCTTTAGCATCTTTTAATTATAAATTCAAACTAGAAATAAGTTAATTTTGTTAATCTAATTTCATTTCATATTCTTTTATTTATTCTTGTTATTCAATAACTCTCTCACTATTAAGTTATTAAATAGCTTCATTATTAAGTACTCTTTATTATAATTGAACATTTTCTTTTTTTAAGCTGTCAATAATTTTTTAATAGTGTTCATATTATTCAAATTAAGTCATTTATTATCCTTTTCTTAAATCAGCTAATTCTTTATTGAGTTAACGAATTTATTTGTTTTTATCTTCAATCATGAAATCGTTAGATTGCTAAGAAGTGTAATGCATTCTTTATGAATCATATTAATCATCCTTATTACTAAGAAATTGACTATGGAATCCTGAAACTGCATTAACATTATAAGATCCAAGATGTACTTCTTCTTCATCCTTTCCATATATCATTTTTAAGTTGCTTTAAATGTTATGCATGCACTCTTCCAAATTAGAATTACTATTCTCTCTACTTTGACTTTAACTAGTTTTGCTCATCTGATCCCCAATACGGTACATATTTAAATTTAATATTAAAAATTTGTAATAGTAATTGATATCAGAATTAAATAAAGTAGAAGAATGAATAAGAATAAGTTATAATAGAAATAACAAATTTAGGCTACGAATAAATTATATGTTGAATAAGAATCTTGTTATTTTATTGTTAAATTTAATATTTTAAAATCTTCAGTTAGAGAATCTAATCTAAATAATTAGAATGAGTTAAATTATGATGAGTGCATTCCTAAATTAGAATTTAAGAAATAATGGCAACTGAATTTAAGATTTATTTTATTAATTTTTATAATAATCCTTAATAGAATGTTTGAATATTTGATTTTATTTAATAAAAATGAGTATATTGAGAAGAATATCAGAAAATCGAAGAATATCTGAAATGTATATTAATTATAACTGTGATAGCTCTAGAGCTTCAACTGTGATAAACTTTTATAAACCATTTACGGATAGAAAATTATAACGTATTTTGATCTTAGAATATTTGGGAACAACGTTATTCGGGATAGGATTATAGTCAGCAAAGGATGATTTCTAAATTTAATTGGTGATATTCTTTTGTAAGTATATAAAATTATTAGAAAACAGCAATGTTATTTTCTGCAAGACATAGTGGAGCACATTATCATATAGCAGTGACATTAATATTAATGTTTAGGCCTCATTATCCTATAAATAGATTTAGAGGAGTGTTGTAAATATTAGTTGGCATACTTGGCTTTATGACAGGAGCTTATTGTGGGTATAATATATTGAATAATTTGTTACCTATTAACAGGTCATATTTCAAGTCCAAGACTTTAGAGCCATGAATATAATTGGATTGTATCTGATCTTTTTGGAGAAATATTAGCGACAACATCCTTTTAGTTCATGAATGTATTGTTATTTGAAAGAAAAACAGCTGTTTTTAAGACTCCAGTATATAATACTATATTATTGACTCTGGCAATTTATTATTCAAGAAAATTATCACCTCATTCTGGTGGTTGTATGAATCCTACTATTGCAATTGGGATGAATCTAGCAGTTGCACATGTAGAGAATAGAACTGATATTTTGAGGAATGATTTATGGTTATTTATTGCTGGACCTCTAATTGGTTCATTCATAGTCTACATATTATATTATTGCATTATATAACCCAATTCTAAATTATGCAATAAATACAAAAGTATGGGGATTTGATACATTTAAATATATTTATGTGAATGTCCAAATTAATTTATTAAATATATTAACTAACCATAAAAAATGTATAAGAATTTAACATCCTTGATCTAGAAACCACTAACATTTCTTTTTAATAGAACAATTAAATCATTAGTACTTCCAGGTATATAATATATAAAATTTGAAAATAGATTAAAAATCTAAAAGGAAAAGCAAAAAATAATAAGGTCTTTCAGCTCTTGATGAACTGTTATTTAGGTACACAAAACCTGATTAACAATTTCTTGATGCTAGATATGGATATAATGCTTAATTTATAGTATATGAAACAAATACAAATTATTGCGATTAATCCAAATCATATTCAGATGAGAATAATGAAAGATAACAAAAAAATTATAAAAGCATTGTTCTACCTTTGATAATGATATATGGATGTCATCTCTATATGAATGAAGAAACTAAATGTTTTTTTGGATCTTCATCTTTAAAAAAAAATCAATTAGATTAAAGAGTTGTATTGCTTTAGTATGCAGCAAACAATCCAATTGAAGATAGATACAAAGTAAATCAACTGAAGAATATTAATGGTTATGCAGTTAGTGTTTTTGATGGTCACGGTGGTTGGTAATTAGCAGAATTAGCAATGAATATCTTACATGAGAAAATAGATTATTATGTACTTTAAAATTAAAATAAAATATTGAATCAGGATGATTTAATTTAATAAAGTATATCATAAGCTTATTCTGATGTGGAAGAAGAATTTTATAAAGTTGCATTACAAGCTTATAATATGGGATTTCCATCAGTAGCTAGAGTAGGAAGTTGTGCACTTACAGCTGTTATTGTTGGAAATAAAGTATATAGTGCTAATTTGGGAGATAGCAAAGGTATTATTGTGAATGTGAACACTAAAGGTAAAACTATTACTAATATATAATAGCAAATGAAAAAGCTTATAAAAAAATTAATCATACTTTGAATGCAAACTCAAAAAAAGAATAAATGAGATTGAAATCTATTTTCTCTGATGATGATATTGTTGTTTGCAAAAGGGGAAATAAAAGTTGCTATGTTAAAGGAAGACTATAACCTACAAGGTCTTTGGGTGACTTTAGATTAAAATTCTAAGAATTTAACAATCCGAAAAATGTGACTGAAGATAAAGGATATTTGAAATCTATCTCGAATTTTTAAGGCCCATATATTATTGTATTTTATATTTTATAATTGTAGTCTACACCAGATTAAAAAGCATTCGAAATTCAAAAAGGAGATAGATATTTAGTTTTAGGGTCTGATGGATTATGGGATGAATTATCAAAATCCGAAATCTCAAAAGTAAGAAATTAAATCTATTTTCTAGATTGTTCAAAAGAATTAAAATAATAAAGATGAGATTATTAAATAAATATTTGAAGAATCCTTGTCTCATGCAGCCAAAACAAATAAAATGACTGATGAAGATATTAGAAAAATACCGTTAGGGAAAAGAAGAAAATTGCATGATGATATTACTGTTATTGTAGTTGATCTTTAAGGTTAAGTTTGAGAAATTTCATAATTTAATGATATTTTTTTATCTAAATCAATATTTCTATTATTGATACTATTGTTGGTTTTGGTATTAAGGTTGTTATTATTGCTATTGTATCTGTTGAAATCCCATATCTATTTAATCTTTTATAAAATTCTATACTTTAGGGCTACAGCTCTTATAATTTTAATGCTTCTTCGTTTTTTAATTATTACATCATCTAATCTACTGCCATGTTTGTTTAAAAATCATTCTAGTTTTTATTCATCATAGATTCCATCACTTTTCCTTATACCATCATGTCATCTATAGCTCTGTCAAATTGATTTATATTTTGATATAATTATTCAATTGACATATTATTTACATATTACTACATAATTGGAGTCACAACATTCAATTATCGCATCATCTATAATACTTATTAATCTTATCAATACCTCTGCATTTGCTTGTGCACTTTTTACTTATGTTTCCACAAATTATATTTTTGTTGCCATTTTTTGTAAATTTTCACTCTCTTATTTCTTTGCCATTGCTGTCTACAAAAATAATTTAGCTCCTTCTTCATTATTTTTTTTTAAAGCATCTTTTGCTTTTGCTAAATTTTTATCCTATTCTTTTAAACTTCTCTTTGATTCAGATTCAAGTCTTTTCCAAGTCATTCTTAAATCTAATTAAATATCCATTGGATCTCTTGCTTATACTGGTGCAGCCTTCTAATTTTGTTATCCCATTAATTTTAATAATTAATATATTATCAAATATTTTTCATGAAGAAATAAAACCAGAATTATAATTATTCTACATTTCTTTATGGAATAAATTATTCTATACTAAATTCATATCAAAAATTATATTTTTTTTAAATTCTTTAAATAATAAAAGAAGACTTAATTTTTTTTTTATTTTATTTCCAATATAGATTTTCTAATTCTACATAAATTAACTTTCCGTAAAAACTATCTTTTGATTCTAAAAATTTTTCACTCATAATTATTTAGATTTTTAACTTGAATATAAGATGATTCATCATTTAAAATAAATATATATTAAAGCTATGAATTATAGTTTTAAATCGAAAAATTAACTTTATGAAATTAGAGATAGGAGAACAAAAAATAATAATAAAATTTTGATTTGATTATAAATATAGATATAAATAATATCACTTATTTAATTATCTTTTGTATTCATCGTTTTCTTTTTATAATTTTTAAATAATTTCTTTTAACATTAAATTTTCTTCAACTAATTAGGAATCCATTTAAAATTCTTAAAGCTACTCTCTTTATTTTTTCACTAATGAATGCAAATCTTAATTTTCTTTTTTTAACTATTTTATTTCTTACTAATAATCATAACCAGTTTTGAAAAGTATTTTTAACGGACTTTCATATCTCGTAAGATTATTATTCATGATCTTTGGGTTAAAGTAATTTGATGTGATTTAATGTCTAGATGTATTAAATGGTTAAGGAGAATGATGAGATATACCAGATTTTAAATTTATGATGTTTCTTTAATGGGACGTATTTGGTGTTTCAACAGTTGAATGTTAACAAAAATGCTTAATTCTGGAAGGAGTGATAAAATTAGCAGTTTTGCAACCACTACTTGGAGAGAATAAAGGATTTGTTGTACACATTTAAATCCAATATTGAATAAAATTATTTATTAATTTTTAATGAGAAATGATTTTCATAAATTCATTTCTAACATTTCACGTTTAATCTTTTCAACAACTTTTTCAACCAATTATACAAGAGTCTCTTCAGTCTTTTCTCTTTCTATTCTAGTTTTTTTCAAAGCTTCAGTTATTCTTCCTGATATTTCTCTTAAACTTTCAACAATTTCCTCTTCCTTAGCTTCTCTTTCTTTTTTTTCTCTAATTTTATTTAATCTTTTATTTACTTATCAAAAGCTTCTTTTAACTCTGTTAATTATTATAGAAATTAAATTTAGATTTTTCCCTCAACATCTTTTCTTTCTCCAATTTCATTTTATAGTTAATCTGCTATTTTTGGAAGATCTTCATTCATATATGAATCAACAAATTAATATGATTCAGATTAAGCCTAAAATATAGTTTTAAATAGTTACCAATCCCTCTTTAGCTACTTCACCTTATAAATTATCCATCTACTATCCAATCGAATAAACTATTTTTCTTTCTTATTCTACTCTGTCTTTTGAGTTCTATTCTATTAATTTTCTAGCATGTCTTTCCAAATCAGTTAGTAGCTTTTAGGTTTCAGCTTCTTATCTTAGACGACTATTTTTTATTATTATTATATGATACTCTTCTTATTCCAATTCTAAAAATTCACCTAGTTATCTTAATCTCTATCCTAAGTAATTGAATTTTTCTTCTTTCTATTCAGAATTATGTTATAATTATGCTTCAAAGGCCATTATAAGTTAAGAGATATTATGAAATCTACTGTTCTTCCTAAAATAATGAATTCTTTAAATTTTTACTCATCTTGAACACTAGTTGAGATATTGTCTAATTTTTCAAATATTGCTTAAACTCTCCCTTTTACATTGGATTCAGACATTTTTATATATTAAATTATAAATAAAAATTTATTTCTAATATCTTTATTTATGATTCAAAAACATAGTTCTCAATTATAAAATTTCATAACTAATAGTGATTTTTTTATTTAATATAATTTAGTTTAATCTAGATATATTTATACATTATTTTGATATTTAAGTATTCTATTGAGATAATAAAAACAGTTATCATGAATTATAATTAATTTTTATATTAATATATTGTGTTTTACATATATAACCAATTTATTTATAACAACATTTTACTTATTCTAAGTTTTTTAAATTAGTATTAAATATATAAAAGTAACGGTTCATAATTGATCAATCTTTATATACATTAAATCTAGAAATTTTGAAAGTTAGTTGCTTTAAATCTTATTCAAGTAATTGTTACTATGATTTTATTTTATCAAACTTATTTTAGTTATTTGAGTTATTAAAATTACTAATAGTTTGATCAATCACATTTTCAACTTCTTTCACATTTTAATGATAATCTTCTTCAGATCCTATCAATTATGCTAAACCATCTAATTTAGCTTAAAGCTGACTATAGTAATTTCCTTATTCACTAGGTAATACTTTTAAATATTTTGAGGAATATAATTTAACTGCACTTTAATTTTATTTAACATCTCTTGGTGTTGGAATTTAAAACTTGGATTATTAAGGCGATTGTTTAAATTGAGACATAGATCTCATTGGACTTTAAAACTTTGATGAATTAAATTCACCTCTCACTTAAACATTTGGAGATTAATTTTATCTCACAGCATTTTTCAAAGGACTTCCTTGAAAATCTAAACTAAATAGATATTAAAATACTTGAAACAGAATTTCTCTATTTAGTTTTTTATCTACCTAAATCTTATTTCAAAGTAGCTAAATTGACATTGTCTTTTTTATTTGATTAAGATGCCTATATAATAATATGAATAGATGAATACTAATTTAAAGATAGTTTAAGCCATTATTTATTTTGATTTGAACTTATTGTGAATCTCCTATCTATATTTTTGTAATTATTATGACAGATCTAAATTCATTTAACAGATAAAAAATAGTAATAAACTTTTATTATTAAAAAATTGAGATAATGCCATTTATTTATACAATTCGTTATTATCTCTGTTTCTAATCTAACTTTATAGATATATTTGCTATTCAATTCTTACAATATCTTATTATAGTAATTAATAAATAAGCTTTAATTCTAATTTTGAAATTATTTAGAAAGTAATTACAAAGAATAAAAGAAAATTATATTAATAAATTGATTAATTATATTACTGTTTAATAATTAATTCTTTATTATATGTCAATTATTGGAGTAATGGGTGGTATTTGTTCAGGAAAAATGTTATTTTGTTAATTGATGAAAGATATGTATGACTATAAAATAGTTTAATTTGATCAGGAAATTGATTTGAATAAAACAGCTATACAAATATACAATAATTGGAATACACCAACAATTATAACAGCAATAACTACATAAGAATAAATACGTGTATTAAAGAAAAGAAACTATTTTCATTTAATATTTTTGGATGCTTCTACTTATACAAGATATAGAAGATACTGTAAAAAACATGGAGAAATTAATTTTGATGATTTTGTAAAACTTGATGATAAAGTATGAAAGTTTTCACTTATCTCAGCATAAATATGATTTAAATTTTTTAGAGTTGGCTAAGAATTGTAAAGTTTATCTAAAGAACAATTCAAACACTATCGAAGAATTTAGTAATTCTTTAAAACAATAAATGACCAAAATAATTAGACCATTTAGACCAGATTGGGATGTTTATTTTATGAAAGTAAATTTTGTATTTTATATAGATAGATTGCTTATACAGTTAAATAGAGAAGTAATTGTATGAAAAAGAGTGTAGGAGCTGTGTTAGTAAATAATAATAAAAGAATTTTGAGTACATCTTACAACGGAACTCCAAAAGTGATGAAAAATTGTAATGAAGGAGGTTGTGATGTTTGTAAAGAATCCAAAACTTTAGACTTAATTTTATATAAATGTATGTGTATCCATGCAGAAGAAGGGTGCATTTTAGAATTAGGAATAACATAAACTAGAAATACTACTTTGTATACTACTTTATTCCCATGTGTCTGGTGTTGTAAGGCCCTTTTATAAGCTGTATGATATTGAGATTTATATTAAGGAAGTTTCTAGAATTGTTTATTGTGAATAAGGAAATTGGGACCTATCTTTGTAGATTATATAAAATTTAATAAAATATGATCAAATAGATATTGAACAATATATTTATTGAGTATAATTCATCATATACATTTAAGTTAATATACCAATTAAATATTGATTTAAATTAATAATGAAATAAAAAAATTAAAAATAATTCAAATTATATTATTTCCAAGAATAATTCCATCAACCAAATAGCACATAAACAATTGTAATAGGATTAGGAGTGGAATAAATGGATATAAATAAATAGATAGGAATTAACTTATCTTAATCGTTTAAGATCGGAGATGTGATGTTAATGAGATCTGTTGATATTAATGATGAAGAATTAAAAAATATATTATAAGAGTATTTAACTGATGAAGAATAAAAAAAATATGTATTTGAGAGATCAGAAGACTTTTTTGATTAATTTGACATATTTAAACATTTAGTCAAAGATTAAATTTATCTAGCTATTCTACCAAGAGGATAATTTGTTTTATATTAGAAAAATGAAAAAATTGAGAAAATTAGTTTGGATGAATCAACGAATAAAATATAGGAATATTTATAATAGTTTAATGAATTGGATTAAGCTCAAAAAGAGTTGCATTTGCATAGAATATTATACAATATGAGGGAATAAATAGATGGAGAATTACCTAAATTATAATAAATGAAAGAAAAAAAAGAATGTAATTATCAATATATATATTTAAATAGTTAGGAATTTGGAAGAAAAATTGGAATATGAAAGTGAAATGAAATAATATACAGGTAAAGCATTGTTTAGTATTCCAACATTTGATAAGAAATTAGTTCATTATGATTGGGATAGTATGTAACAAATTCCCTAAAAATTGTTATTTTAATAGTGAATTGTTAATTTATATACAAATATTAAGGAATTTAGAAATTCATTAATAAAAAATCTTATCTTAATAAATGGGGTATTTGAACGATAAAGGAGTAACATATGATTATTTTGAATCATTGGCATTCTAAAAGACATTAAAGGAAAAAGGAATAGTGTAATTTTTGAGTTTGTTAAAAATCTTTGGTAAATTCTAATTACATGAACATTAATTTGAACATCTATCAGATCCAAATGTGAAATAGGTAGAAACAAAGATGTAATTATTTTGGGGTGATGAATTTGAAGGACATGTGATAAAATTATATGATGATAAGAAATTGGCACTATTGAATCCAAATACAAGTAAACTATTAGAAATATCAATAGGTGGTTTATTTTAAAGTTTAGGTGAAGAATAATAGAAAAAGTTGCCATTTGTTATATTGCCAGAATTTGGTGCTTGGATGATAGAATTAACCCCAAACAAACCATATTAATGCATGTGTTTCAATTTTGATTAAGTGTTAATTAATATGAGAAAGAGAATTTAAACACTCTAAAGTTATTTACCATAAGGGAATTAATATGTATTGATCCCTGTTTATCCAATGTTGGGGGTAGGTAGATTCACTACAACACTAGAGAGTGATTTAACTGCTTCTATGATAGAGAAAATAAGAAGTCAAACAAGTTATATAGAAGGAACACCAACTTTATAATAAGATGAAATATAATTCCAAAATGAAAAATTGATATAACCAGCTACACCATATAAAGAATTACCAGTCGAACCTATTTGTAATTATTTTTCTTAAAGCATATATTTTGATGATAGGATTATTAATCCTCATCCAAGATATGCAACACTTGCTTAAAATATTAGATTAAGAAGAGGATCTAAGGTTGAAATTAAAATTCCATTATTTATTGATTAAAATACAAAAATTGAATAATCTGAATATGAACCTAATCCAGGGTAATTATATATTATTATTATTAGATTTATTACTATGGATCATATGGGTTTTGGAATGGGAAATTGTGCACTTTAAACTACATATTTGAGTATTGATATAGATCATGCCAGATTATTATATGATTAATTGGCTGTTTTAGCTCCTTTATTTGCAGCTTTGACAGCAGGTAGCCCAATTTATAAAGGGAAAATATCTAATTGGGATACTAAATGGGATTGTTTAGAAATGTCTGTTGATTGTAGAAGTGAAAATGAAAGAAATCCTAAAAATCCTAATCATATTCCTAAATCAAGATATTCTTCCATTTCATATTTCATATCTAATGATAAAATGAATTTAGAAGAATACAATGATTTAAATTTCCCAGCCAATTAAGAAATAATGCAATTTGCTCAATAAAAAGCAAAATAAATGGATATACCTTTAGATCAAAAATTACTTAGACATCTTGGTATCCTTTTTTTGAGAGATAATATGGTTATGTTTAAAGATAAAATACATATTGATGATAATACTGCTCATTTTGAAGCCATCTAATCTAGTAATTGGAATTCAGTTAGATTTAAACCACCTCCTTCTTATAATTCTAAAATTGGATGGAGAGTAGAATTTAGAACTATGGAAATTTAATTGACTGCTGAAGAAAATGCTGCATGGTCTATTATGATACTTATGATCGTGAGATTATTCTTTACAGTATATTTTTATTTTTATTTTAGAAACATATTCCAGTTAACTTTTACATGCCATTATCACTTGTTGATGAAAATATGAGAAGATCAAAGGAAAAAGGAGCTATCTTAAATTAAAAATTTTATTTTAGAACCAACTTTTAAGAATTCGGTCCGGCTATTATTGAAGAATTATATTTAAAAGAAATATTCTTCGGTAAATAAGATGGATCTTTTATTGGAATCATAGGATTAATTTACTAAAATAGAAATGTTGTTAGTACTTAGTAATGTTCTTAAAAGGATGAAAATATTTATTAAAAAAATAAGAAACTTTAAGATGAAGTCATAGAGTTTGTTAGAAAGAAAGTTTATGGCAATACTAAAACACTTGCTTCCTGGATGAGAGATTTTGTAATCTCACATCCTAATTATAATAAAGATTCAATTGTAACACATGAAATCAATTATGATCTCATTAAAACACTCACTGCCATTAAAGATAGACAAAAAGAGGATCCACACTTTCCCTTAATATTTAGTATGTGATTTTATATTTAAAACTCAATTTAATCTTTAAATCATTTTCATCTTAAGAACATATTTATGATTTCGATTGAATATTAGCATAGTCAACTGCATCAATTATACTTTATTTTTTCTTTCTAAAAATATTCCATACATTTGAAATAAACAATTTGAATATTTTTTTATTTTAGTTAATCCATAATACTTTTTTGAAAATTATTAAAACAGGTTGATAATATCAATAAATAACTATAAGCTGCTTATATTTATATAAGACTCTAAATGGTGTATACTTTTTATAATTTTAATCTTTATCCATTTATTGTTTAATTTGATTTAAATAAGAATAAATAATTAAATTGAAGAATATTTAGAAGAATTTATGGAAATTATTTATTTAAATTAAAAATAATGTTAACTACTTTTTACTCTTACTGATGTTAAACAACTTAAACTAATATGAATATTTATACTCGTATCTAACTTATTTCTTGATACTTAAAAGATAAATTAATTATTGGTAAGAGAGCTTTGAATAAAAAAGTATTATATAAATCATAATACCATCTGAATAACATTATATTCTTTTAATTATTTGAAATCATTTTTAAACAGTAGAAAATCGCTAGTTTCTAAAGGTGATATTAGGTTTTTTATTTGAGATTCTCCAAACAAATACCTAACACTCATCTATTTTTTCTAATTCCACAGGTGATTAGATCAAATTACTTTTTTATACATTATTTGATTTATTATGAATTGAATAATTACTTCGATCAAATCTTTTTTGATTAGAGTATGATTTCAATATTGGATCTTCTAAAGTTTTAAGAACCCTCTTATTTCTTTCGCTTTCATAGTTCTTGTTTATTATTTAAGGTAGAAAAAATCTATTCATCCTTTTTAATTCAAAATTAGTGTTTCTAATCTATTTTTGCAATTTCATAATTAAATCATCTACTCCTGTTTCGTAATGATATTTAAACATTTTAATTGTAATATTATAATAATCTAGTTAAAAATAAAAATTATTTTAAAAGAACTCAGAAATATTTTTTACTTTAAATCTAATTAGTAATTTTTATTGTTTTATTTAGCTTTCTTAATATATGATTGGGTTATTTATATGAAGAATTTAATGATGAGATAATTAATTATCTGTTTTTTATTTTAAGTTTGCTACTAATTCAAGAGTTTTTTAAGTTTAAGTTTCTAAATAAAATCATTCTTTCATTTGATTTGATGAGTTAATTCTATTTTTACAAAATAAATAATTAAGTAGAAAATAAATACTCATAATATAGTATATTTTTCGTGAGGAGGAATTTTATTCAGATAGAATTTATATTTTGTTTTTTTGAGAGGTTCAATAATTCTTTTGATAAAATTATATTAAATAGATGTAAATTAAGTTTTATTTCGAGTAATTTTATTTAATCTTAAAAGTTTGGCTACAAATAATTGAATTTTATATTTAGATTCTAAATTTATTGTGATTATAATTAAATATGAATGATTATTGTCTTTTTTCAATCCTGCTGTTATTGTATATAAAAATAAATTATGGATTTTTCTGAGACCCTTTTAAGTCTAATATTGTTTTAAGGTTGATTATATTTAAATTCTGAAAAATCATTTTATTTTAGTTTTTAGTAAAGATATTGATGAACTTTGTAACAATTCTCTTGATAATTGGTTTAATAAACAATATTAATAATAATATAATTAGTTTTGAACTATATATAACAATACATCAATCATGAATACTAAGAGTATAGGCAGAAGTTTTATTATTATTGTAAGAATATAATTCTCTGATCTCAGGTTGAGATAGATTATTTTCATTTTTTTTTATTCCTTGTTTTTAGAATATCTAAGGTAACTTATTTATTTATCTTGGCCTGAAAAAGGCATCTTTAGCTCCTGTTAATTTAAATTTTTTCTCATTATTATTTAGAAACTAAGGATTATTTTGATTGTTGGCTAACTTAATCTTTGGTAAAACTAATTTAGGTTGATCATCTTCAATTTAAGTTAGTACTCTTCTTCTAGTATTGTTAAATTAAGGAGTTTCAATATCATCTAGTGATATTGTGTTACTGCCTTCATAAAAGCTTGAAATTTTGGCTCTTTTTGGAATCATTCTTTACAAATTATATTATATATTATATTTTTATTTCCTAAAATTTTTGACAGAAATGGATTCCCTTTTTTATGTTAATCTGAAGATTTTTTTTAATTTCCTAGAAAATATAATTATATTTTATCATATTTAAAGAATAATGAGTTCTTCAACAAAGAAAGTGGGACTTTGTTCAAATATTATAAGGATATATTGAAAAATACTCAACAAAAAAGATTATAATAAATAATATTTAATAAAAAAATATCATTTTTTTGTATTCATGAATTATTTATTAGATTTCTTAACTATTTTTTATTCAACAACAGTTTTAATTTTATTTACTTAATTCTTAAAATTATCAATTTAAGAATTTTATAAGACTTTGTTCTATTTTGTCATCTAAATAATGGATTGAGTTTATTAAATTTAATCATTTTACTGTTAAATTAATTCCAAATTTTCTAATTTCAATTAGTTATTCTCTTGGTTAACTTTTTCTAATCTAATACGTAATAATTCAAGCTTATAATCAAAAGCATCCTTCATATTTTAATGTTAAACTCTAGAGTTGTTAAATAAGCTAATATACTTTAAATCATCTAATTCTTCTTCTAATAAATGAATATTGTCTTTTGATGATTTAGATCTCATAGTATTATAAGATTGGAAAAGTTCTTTAAGTTCAAATTCCAATTTAAGATTTCTTTACTTCAATTATTATAGCTCTGTTAATAATATAGCCTTATCTTGATATATTTAATTCATTTAATCGAATTAATTAAAATGAGTATTAAATAACTAGCTACAAATTTCGATGTTCTATATCGAAGAGTAAGTGATCGAAGTAAAGTGATTGAAATATTATTGGGATAATTATTTGAGAGATCTGAAGCTGAAGAGAAGTACCACAAAACACTTGAAAAAATTAGTATTCAAATGTAAAATAGTGGTGGTGATATTGATGATTTAATAAGAGGAGTCAAAGTAGATTTAAATCAAAGAGCTCAATATTATAAAGTATAATACAATGTTAAAAATAGCAATTTAATTAATCTTATAAAAATGATGTTGAACATGCTACCAATGATCTTAAATAAATCTAATATTAATTCAAGCCAATGATCTAGGAAATTATGAAAATGGATAAGGAATTGAAAGTTTCCTTAGATAAATATGATCGATAAAAAGATAAAACTATGAGAGCATCTAAAGATTACGAAGAAGCTGCTATTACTTTGGAAGCATAATGTTGGAATAAAGAATGCAATTCTGAATCTAGATCTAAGGCTCAAGTGAGATTGAATCAATAATTAGTTTATAAATAAGAAAATGAGTCAGCCCTTAGATAAGCTGCAACAATCTACAATAATTTAGTTTAATCTTATAGCACTTTATTATAAAATGGAATTTAATAATTAATATCTTTTCATAATCAAACCTTTGCTATTGCTAAAGTAATAATCTATTAATAATATATTAATAGGATATCGTCATGAAAATTTTGGTCTATGAAATTTCTAAAACAAGAAATCTTCAATATGATAGTGAGTAATTTTTTAAGGAAGCTGAAAAATATAGAGATCCTTAAAATGATCCTATTTAACCTGGACCATCAAGTTAGATTGGAATCACCAAAGAAAATTATTCAAAAGTTAATTTGTAATAAACTTCTTCATTTTTAAAAAATATTGCAGATTAAATATCTTTGAGTCATCGTTTAAATGTTAAAAGAGAAACTGCCTAATCTTAATAATCAGATATTGTTGATGAATTTGATTTACTATTAGTTAATCAATACTTTATTGATGATTTAAAGGCAGTATCTATTAACTTAATCAATAAAGTAAATAATAAAAATAAGTCATAAAATAATGAGGACAAATAACCTGCTGGAGTTTAGGCTATGGTTAATAAATATAAAGATTAATATGGAGAATAATAACTAATAACAATTTATAGTTTTATTAAACAGATTATTTAAAGCACTTAAGAATTACAAATAAAAGGATGGAAGAATATACCATCAATAGAAAATAATATTGTTGAAACTAAATTAGAATCTAAATTTTTTAGAGAACTAGCATGTATTATCTTAGAATCATTTAGATAAGCAGGGTATATGTACATATTATTTAGATGTTCACATGTAAGTTAATTTGGATTTAAGAATATGATTGTTTTTACTCAAAAATTATTGGAAATCTCTTAAAGAGAAGGGGAATTGATATTAGTCAAAAGAATTATAACTATGATTTCTACAATCTATACTACAGATGAAAAAGAAAAAAGATTTTTTTTATAAGATAGTTTGATATCTATGCCTATATGGAAATAAATTGATTTATGGGAAGGAGTCATTTATACTACTATTGAGGCTGAAATAGATAAATCTGCTATGAAAGATTCTTCATAATTTACAAATGAATAAATATTTAAAGATAAAAATGTCATATATTCTAATTTGTTGACTTTAACTTTAAATATGATTAATTTTAAGTAATAAATATATTTATTTTATTTAGAATAGATAAATAAGAAATTAAAAATGTTTTAATTAAATATGCTCGAGTATTTTAGCTTTTTGAATTGCAAACTTAAGAACTACTAAAATTTGCTGAAAATGATGGTAAAATTGAACCAAATTCTAAAGTAAATTCATTATCAGTTTTATAATCTTTGTATTATCAACCATAATCTTAATCCATCTAAGGAACTTTCAGTTAAAAAAAAGTAGTTATTTTTGATAAGAAGAATCCATTATCATAAAATTTAACAATTTAAAAAACTTCAGGAAATTAAGTTTATTTATCATAAGATACTCCAACTAGATAAACAACATCACCATTAACATCAACATCACCTTATTAGAATATATCAAAATAACAATAACAATTCCACTAATAATAATCAAATTAAAGTACATAGTAGCAATCACCAACAATTTAAACTTAATCATAATAATAATCAATATTATAAAAAGTTTTTACTCCTTAAAATTCAAATAATTAAACAGCGAATGTTTAGTAGATATAATAAAATGTTTCAATGTCATAGTAATTTTAGTCGGGGAGCTAATAATAAATTTAGGATTAAGAATAATAAAAAATAAAATATAATTATCATCCATTAGAAGTTCCAAAATCTATAAATTAAAAAAAGCAAACTTGATTTTATAAATAAAAAAATAATTAAAATACACATACGATTATATATATTATTGATCAATCTATTTTTTCTGATTTTCTTAATGTTAAAAGTGCGTAATTTCCAACAATTACCAATGGAACACTTAAGATTCCTAAAATGGTTACAGTTTCTATCAAATTTAATTTGATCCAGAAAAGTGTTAGAACAACAAATAATCCTATGATTAAAGTTAAAAACACATAAACAATCTCTGGATTATCTTTAGGTAATTTATCAAAGTTTAATTTCAAATTAGAAATAATTCTAAGGAAAAATAAAAATGCTAAAACAATAACAAAAACAAAGAACGAAACAAACTAGAATATAATATGATATTTACAAGGAATGGAACTTCAGGTTATTCTTGATTGAATTGATGAACAATTTCTTAAGGTAACTTATAATAGCTATCATTTTGGAAAGTTGTTTAAGCTTAAAATTTAGTATCAATATTAAGGAAACTCCATCTTTAAGGAACAATACTTGGATCGGCTAAGAGTAATTCAACTTAATAAATAGCATTAAGAGGTGTAATATGATCAGGATCTCCAAAATCAATAATACCATAATAGATTTTTCTTTTTTTATCATATTCAACAAAAACTTATGTGGTAGCGGATAAATATTAAGGATGAACTAATCTTAAAGCTACTTATTATTTGACTTATTATTTAGTCTATTTAAAAGTAGAGATTTACTTTAATGATAACATGAAGGAAGCTTTTTTCATTAGCATTAAGAGTAACAGGATAAACTTCTCCATTTTCAACACTATGATGGAAATTTGGTTTAGATGTTTTGGAATCAACAATATCAAACATAATTTCTTCAATTTCAATTGTTAATAATACTTTAACTGTTTATTTGAACTTAAATATTAAATAAGATTTGTTACAATATAATTAGGGAAATGTATTTCAAAGGGAAGTGATCCAGAAGAACTAACTTCAAAATATCCACTAAATTCTTTAGATTTTATAGGTGTATAAGAATATTGGTTTTAATCATCAGTTATGAAAGCTTAAACATCTGTAGGTTAAACCTTTTCACCTTTAATGTTAACAAATTTCACATTTATTTATGTTTTATCTTTGTATACATAATAATCTTAGAAAATGGGGTAAATAATAGTATTTATTTGATTTAATTAAAATAATTTAGTAATCCAATACTATTCATCAATAGAACCCTAGACAGTGGTTCTTTAAAGTAGAAAATTAATGATTGTTTATTAATATATCTGATTTTTAAGAAAATCTTAAACTTTTGGATGGAGATTGGTAATATTCAAAGTAAAAAATGAGTATAATATTTATGCAGTAACTGCAGCTGAATTATCTCTATCCAAAATAGCTGTGACTCCATCATATATTTCTTAGAAATTAAAAATAGCTTCTTATATTGCATCATGAACCATATTGTCATTGCAAATAGTAGCAAGATAATATACTTGAGCTGCTGTTTTGTATGAATCATCTTATTTTTTAAGATTAGGTTTTGCTGCACCTCCTGCTGTAATGTAATAATCCAATTTTGGACATTATCCATTTAAAAGTGAATTATAGTAAATTGATTCAAAATCATCTTAATCAATCATTGGTAACTCGATATTATAATCTACTTAACACTCTTCTAAAAACTATGATGCAAGCTTTGCATAATAAGCATCTTATGCTGTTGATAAAGCGTATTCTTTTAACCAAGTACAAACCTTATTATATAAAATAAAATACTTAATCTTAATCCACGTCAATTTATAAATCAGAAGCTATTGACAATTAGTATGCTAATTTTTTGAGTGAATCTGGTTTACTCACAAACACATTTTACTTGTATTTAGAAAATGCAAAAACTGTGGTCAATAAGAATATTGCAATGATCATTAATTAAATTTATATGGAATCTATTAATCAATACTTATCAAATCATCTACTTTTTCATACTATTCTCTACTTATTTTCTATTCATTTATGTATTCTTACATATTTTTAATCAACCTCTCATTTTTCACTTATTTTTATTTCTCAAATCTTATCGTTTTAAATTATCTTTATAATCCAAATTTTTATATATATTATAAATATTTCATTCCTAATCTAATGGTACTGCTGTTCATTTTCTTTCATTATAACTGTCTTATTTCAACTTATCAAATTTAGTACTTAAGCATATTTAAAGGGTTCTTCAAATCTTGTTTTCATATCACAAAATATAAACTAATGATATAGCCAAGTATTTTATTTCTAATATCAAGCACTATATAAATTATTTCTTAATTTCCTAAGAATATTCATTTCTATATTATTTATCTAAAAATATCTTTATGACTCATTTTACTTTATTTTTTTAAATTAGTTATATTTTTTAATATTATTGTTGGTCTATATAAAAAGTAATTCATACTTATTTAAAAGGATTCCAATTAAATACAATCATCTATCTAAACAAATTTTTATAACTTTGATTGTTCCTATATAGGCCGAATAAGATTGTATTAAATAATTTCTTTATTAAAATTTCAATTTTGTTTATATGTGACAAATATATTGGGTTTTATTTATTTATGGATTACCACCTAATAGTCAAATATTATTAGTATGAACTGTTTAAATTTGGTAATATAAATCAATAAGTTGATTGAAGAGTATTTTGGTATAGTAATTGAATGGAATATTTTAAAATCTATTATCCCAATGTGATAATAAATTTAAATAATAATAAAAAATGTAATACTTGGATAATTATTTGCAATCAAAAGGAGGATACGATTATACAAATGTAAAGAGGTACAGATATGATTAATTGAAATATAAGAAATGAATTGATGAAGGCTTAAGGATTTAAAGAAATGGGATTTACAAAAACTGGAACAACAATAGTAGGTGTAATATTTGATGGCGGAGTAGTGATGGCAGCAGATACAAGAGCAACAGCAGGATCAATAGTAGCAGATAAAAATTGTGAGAAATTGCATACATTAGCTCCAAATATCTGGGCTGCTGGAGCAGGTACAGCTGCAGATTTACATCATTAATGTGCTCATTTTAATGCTAAATTAAAACTTTAAAGATTAAATTTGAATAGATAAAGTAGAGTTAATGAAGTAATAACTAAATTAACAACAAAACTATTTCCTTATAGAGGACATATTGGTGTTGCTCTTATTATTGGAGGAATAGATTGTAATGGACCATAATTGGCTTCAGTATCTCCTCATGGAAAGTAAGATTTTATTAAATTAGTTATGTTTATCATCCTTTTTAATCTATGGGTAGTGGATCATTAGCAGCTCTAGGAATTCTTGAAGCTAAATATTAAGATGGTCTTACTAAATAATAAGCAATAGATCTTGCCATTGAGGCTATTGAAGCTGGTATATTCCATGATATGGGGTATTTTTTAATTTTATTTATTAGATCAGGTAGTAATGTTGATGTAGTTGCTATTACAAAAGATGGTGTAGACTATAAGAGAAATATTAGATCATATAATGCTAAGTCCCATTAAAAATAAATACCTTATGATTTTCCTATTAATAATACACGTAATATTATTAATTTGGATATTTAGCTGCTTTAAGAAAATATTAGTTTGATATTGAAAAATAAGAATTAAGTGAGATTGGATAAGAAATGGAAATAATTGAATGAAATATTACAAATACAATAAATTATTTAATTAATGGATAAATAAGATTATTATCAAATTCTTGGAGTTGATAAAAATGCTACTACAGAAGATATTAAGAGTGCTTATAGAAAATTAGCTTTGGTAATTTTCATTCTTGTTATTTTGATAGAAATGGCATCCAGATAAGAACCCTGATAATCAAGAAGGAGCCAAAAAATAATTTTAATTGATTTTATAAGCTTATACAGGTAATTTCAATTTAAAATATAGTTCTTTGTGATAGTCAGAAAAGAGCTAACTATGATAAATATGGAACTGCTGATGGTGAAGAATAGATGAATTTTGATTTCGATGATTTTTTTGCTTAAGATTTTGAGTCTATGATGAACTTCATGATGGGTGATGCTTTTATGAAAATGTTTACTAATATTGGTAGATCAGGAAGAGGTAAGCATAAATTTAAAATTCCTTAATCTTTTATTTTCAAATAAACATAACCATAAAAGAAACCATAAAAAAAAGAAGAAGATGATGAATGGGAAACTGAAGAAGAAGTTGATTAAGATGATGATTGGAAAGATGTAGATGATGATGATGATGATGATAATGATGATAATGATGATAATGATTTATAATCTGATAGTGATGATGATCTTACACATTAAGAAAATTTATTTATGATGCCTATGTTTATAGAATAAAATATTAAAGAAACTGATAGTAATTCAATATTTTATAATATTATAGGTAATAAGTTTAAATGTAAATTTGATGGCCAGATATTAAAAGAACATACTTTAGTCTAACATTTTGAGAAGAACCATAAAAAAGAATTTGAGGCTTGGAGTAAAAAAAAGAATTTTAAATGATTAATTAATTACATTATTTTTAGATATGAAAAATCGATTCCTACAACTTAAATAAAAACTAAATAATTGGAAGTGGATTGAATGCTAAGTAACTCTACATTCTCAAACTAATCAACAATAATCCTATCGCCTTCTTGAAACTAACTATAAAATCATGTAAGATTGTACTGTTGTTGAAGAATAATTACAATTCAATATACAAATGTAGAAATCTTTCAATTTTTCTAAACGAATCGGATGGAATTGGCATAAAAGTTGGAAACTACCAGAAATCATTGTTAAACCTATTCTAAACTGTTATAAATTATATACTAAAGGTCTTCGATGTAGATTAATTTGCGGCTATGTTGAGGATGTATCCACAATTCGATAAGTTGAGCTTGAAGGAAGCATAGAAAAACTTTATAATGATGAAATCCAAGGATTTTAATTTGAAAACATAAAGTTCAGTTCAACTTCTTATAAGCTGGAGGTTTTTACTTAACCTTATTTTTAGGGTGTCCATTTTCATGTTATTATTGAAATATATAGAAGGGATGATATCTTTTAAACAGAACTAACTATTAAATCAGTTATCTCTCCTCCAATTTTTGTTGATTCAAGAAAAGCTGCCAGAAATACTAAGAGATTTGATTACCAAAAAATTATGTCCCTTATTCAACCATTTCATCCATTCTCTCTAAAAAAATAACTTATTGTTAGATCTGATAAGTCCAAAATTCTAAAAATTGAAGATACTCTTGAAGGACTTAATAATTATTTGATGGCCTAAAATATTAGAAATAAATGCAGACATCCATACTTTCTAGCATTAAAATTTAGATCTGTCTTTGATCTATTCTATAATTCTAGTTTATATTCTACTCACTTAACTTTAGAATAATTACTTATTAAAATCTAATAATACTTAGTTGATAGTTTAAATTCATAATAAAATCAATCAGTCTTATTATTAAGCATGAAATATACAAATTATAGTGAACTTGATATTGGATTCTTTAGCAATAATCTAAGTTAATTATAAAACAATGTTATTCAAGTTGTTGCAGGCTCATAAATTGATAAAAATTGGATTAAAATTAATATAAATGATCTAAACAATATCTACTCAGAAAAATACTCAACATTTCCTCGAGTTTCAACTACTGATTAAATTTAAATGAAATAATATTTTGATATTTCCTCTGATGAAAGCGACTCTGATGTTTGTTGTTAAAATGATGTAATACTAACCATTATTATAATAGGAATAAATTGAATTTTGTAAATAATAAAACCTACAAGAATATTATGAAACCAAAATTGAAATTTAAAACAAGAAAGTCTGTATTTGAATCAAGATAAAACAATATTTGTTTAAAATTATTTATTTAATTTTTTCTTAATTAATTATATTCATTCATCTTGTATTTAGTTTTATTTATTAAAAAAAAAGAAACTATGGATTTAAAATTAAATTTCAAACTATCTTTCTTTATCATAATTTTATAAAATTTTTTCTATTGATACAAAATTCATTAGTTTAGAATAATTTAAATTTAGATTATCTTAAATTCATTTTTATTTTAAGTAATTCAATTAAATTTTCAACTCCTCTATTTCATAAGACTTTTAATATTTAAGTTAATTTTACTTTGATTATAATATAAGAGTTATTTGTATCAATTAGTTTCAGAAGTTAAAAAATTGATTAGTGATTATTAGCTATCTAAACTATAATGATGAGGAATCAAATTCATTTTAAATATATATATTATGTTTTATTTATGTATATTCTATTTATATCTTAATTTTAATTTAATATCATAATTACAATATATAAAATTATATAATATTTTCCATGGGTGGGTGCGGAGGAAAACCATAAAAAAAAAACAAGAAACCTTATGTTTTACCAAAATAATTAGAATAACAATGTATGGTTTATTTCTAAGTTAGTTAATGCTATAGAAATTGATTTACTTTATTTAATATATTAGGACTTAGCTTCACGTAATGTAGAAAACTTAGTCAACAAAACAGCTTTTACTGATTTCTTTACAATGATTGGATTGTGGGGAGAACTTGTTTTTGATTATTTTAACTAAGAAAATCAGAGTTTATTGAATTTTGAGCAATTTTTAAAAGGAGTTGTCCATTATATAAAATGTGATGAAAATTAAAAAATTTAGCATCTTTTTAAATTATATGACTTAGATAAATAAGGTGTAATTCGAAAATCTGAGTTTCTTCAAATGGTATAATAAAAAAATTAAAATTAGATTTAAAATTATCCTCGAGATGATTTAATTAAATTGCTAGACGACCCTATGTTCTTAGAGGATCTAAAAATTCTTAAATATTATGAAACAAAGGAGATAATGAATCAAAAAAAAAATTAACCTAAACGTGCAGATGAATAAGAGTTTACAGAATCAGGTAATAAAAAAAAAAAAGAAAATAGTGCATGCAATTTAGAGAAAAAATTCATTAAGTGGAGAAATACAATCAATTTAAGGAGCAAAATCTGGAGAGTCAGGAATGGGATCATAAAACAATTTACCAGCATTTAATGAATAAAGTGTTGTTATGATGTTTCCAAATGAGAGTATGATTGGGCCTACAGGAGTTCCTATGGGTCAATTTGGTTAAAATATTACTTTTAATATAAATGGAAAATTAGTAGAATTAAAAAGAGTCAACATTAATTATTTAGTACATAAATATGTTAATATGATCTATAAACATAAGGCTAAAAATGATTAAGAGTATATTATATTAATTAAATTAGTTTATCTCTTGAAGATTTTACAACTTTTGTTAAATTGCATCCTAAAATATTTGAGGGGCTTTATAAAGCATTCAATTTTGATGTTTGGGGTTTTGATATTAATGCATAAGTTCCTCGTATGATGATGGCACCAAAAGATTTAGAAGGAGAAGTTAAAAAAATCAGCAAAAAAAATCCTAAACTTAATAATACTAGATATTTTAAATTAATGTAGAGATTTTGCTTATCTTTTAAAACAAAAGAATCTACTTTGCCATCAAGTAAATAATATTAAATAGTCTTTAGAGATATTTTGCCTTGATGGTTTAACAATTTAAGAAAAAGTTAATAATCAAGAATAATAATATGGTTTCGAAGTTTCTCATAAAGATAAATTATATTAAACTAGAACTTATTTATGTTAAGATTTCGAAGATTATAAAAGATGGACTAACAGTTTATAAATGTTTCAAAAGTATTTATTATATTTAAATCTTAGAGCTTCTGTTAATGATTATTATTCAATTCTATAGAAAATAGGAGAAGGCAAATTTTCTATTGTTTACCTTTGTGAATGTAAAAAAGATAGGCAAATTCTAGCTATTAAAATTATTGAAAAATTTAAATTGTCAAAATCTGAAAAATTAATGCTTGCGTAAAATTAGTATTTAGTTGTAGTCATGAGGTAGAAATCATGAAATTACTTAATCATTCTTGTATTGTTCGTTTCCATGAAATTATAGAAACAAAAACTCATTTGAATATCATTACTGAAGTTGTTAGAGATGGAGATTTATTTGATTACATCATAAAAAATGAAAATATTAATGAACAAGAGGCATCATTAATTATGAGTTAACTTTTTGATACTTTAAATTATATTCATAGTGTTGGAATTGTTCATAGAGATTTAAAACCAGAAAATATTATGATTGTTTTAGATCCTACAAAAAAAAATGTAAAACAAGTTAAAATTATTGATTTCGGATTTGCCAATTTTTTAACGAATATCTAAACAAAAGAAGGAGAAGCACTTTGTGGAACAACTAATTATTTAGCTCCTGAAAGTTTAGAATAGAAAAAAATTGACTTTAAAGTTGATAATTTTGCTTTGGGAGTTATCTTATATTTTCTTTTATCTGGTATTTTCAAATATTTATTTTATAATTTAGGTTATTTACCTTTTGATTCTGAATTTCCAGAAGATATTATTAAAAATATAATTGAATGTAAATATGATCTGCAAGAAGACTTTTGGTCATAAATTTCAGAAGAGGCAAAAGATTTAATAAAGAAATTATTGATGAAAGTACCTGACGAAAGAATTTCTTTGTCATCAGCTTTAGAGCATCCATGGATTAAAGTATAAATTTATATTCAAGTAGAACCGAAATTAATTACCAACAAAAAAGGCTTAAAGAGTTAAAAATAGATTAGGCTTATTTTGATGAATTGATTGAATCAAAATGTTTATATTAAATAATAATATCTAATATTAAATAATTATTTTATTTATTGCAAAAATTTATTTAATTTTCTGACCCTTTTTTAAAGAACTAAATATGGCTTGATTTAGTTAAATTAGAGAGAAAGTTGATTATTAGAAATAATTAAAATTTCAATTTTAAATATTGATATATTCATATAAGACTTTTAGAACTTCTATGACTCCAACCCATAGACTCTTTTTCTATGTCTTTTGATAGGTTTATAAATTACTATTATTATTTCAACTATTTTTTAACTCTACTTCTGTATGAATCATTTAATCTCTCAGAAAATCTTCTAAATTATTAACAAATTTTAATTGGATCTGACTATAACATTGTTTATTAAATTTTTGTTTATTAAGGATTAGACCTTTTATTTATTTTTGTTGATTTTTAGTTTACTATATAATCATTATTATTAGTATAACAATCATACAGTATAGGCTTTTATTAAATAATTATTTTGTTTTTCACTTCCTGACTCAAGCTTGAAGTTTTAATATTTACATTTTTCTCAATTTTATTGATTGAAGTTTATAAAGACCTTTCAAATTAATATTTTTATGGTGATATTTTAAGCTTATTCAACCATTAGTTCTATTTTCGAATCATAAATTGAGGTATTCGTTAGTTAAGTATACTACCACTATATTGATAATTCCTAAAGTTTATTTACATTAGTAATTTAGAAAAAATAATGAAAACAAAATTTATGTAGCATAAATAATTAAGGAGAAAATCTGAATTTTCTTGTAGAAAAATAGTAGATAACGCTAATTACAAAGAAAATTTAAAATTTCTTGTTGAAAAATAGTAAAAGAAGCTTATTAAAAAATTTGAATTTTACATAGAATTCTATCAAAGTATGTGAAGAAAGTAATTATATTTTTAAATTATTAATAATTATTTCTTGAGAATATAAAATTTATTAGTCTTCAAATAAAATTCAATCTAATTTAAAATATTTTGAAATGGTAATTCTTAAATCTAATGAAATCAAATTAAAACTTTTAATCTTACTTATTGAATCCAATTACAAAATTTAAAGTTTCTATATATATGGAATCAATCTCTTAAATTTTCGAAAAAGTTGTTTTCCATACTATCCTCTGACATTAAAGTCGTTATCATAACTTTAATTTGCTTTTAAATTGAATTTCAATTGTTAAAGACTTAGATTAGGAATTAACTTTTTTAAATCTTATTAAGTAGGCTACTCAGATAAGTAATATTTTTTTTTAAAATAACAAGTTTCCATGATAGATGAGAATCATTTTAAATTTCCTTAAACTTTTTTTTCATCTCAAAATCATCAAATAAAACTAAATTTAATAACAAGTTATGAATTATTTTTGTATTTGATTGTTAGATTTTTTTGTCAGATAAAATAAAGTAGATTAATATTCTTTTAAAAATTTAATTTTTTCCACGAAAATTAAGAGATCAAATAAAAAGTATAATTTTTATTTGATTTATTCATAATATAAATTTATATTGATAATATATAATTTGGATGCAAATTTTTGGTACTTATTGGATTCAAATATCTAATTGTTTACATATTAAATATTATTAAAACAATAGATGAAAATAGGTCCAAAAAAGGATTAGAAATAAGTAAATGAAAGATCTCCAGAAAAGGTATTGCAAAAGAGATAAAATAATAATTAAATACAATATTTAGTAAAATGGAAAGATCAAGATGAACCAACTTGGGATGTAGAAGAAAATATTATAAATTTAATTAAGCATTTTCCAATTAATGAATAAGAATTATAGGAAAATTCAAATGATAAATAATCAAAATAATGTGAATCATAAAAACATTTATTATAAACACTACAATATAGTTTTAAACATCCTAATTGTTCAGAAGAGCTTTTATTTAATAAACAGAAAGAGATGACATAAAAATATTGCTATTCATATCCATAGTTTGGAGATGAAATTGAAAGTGTTTATTTAATTTTAACTTCAGAAGATTGTTTATTTGAGATTAAATGGAAAACTAGATCTGATGGAGTAAAACCTATATCTGATTTTTATCAATATGATTAATTCAAAGTTGTTGCTCCAATGCTTTTTATGGATTTTTTAGAAATTTGTATATTAGGACATGAAAAGAGTTCAGATATAAAGTTTATAGCTCCTGGTAAGGACAATATTGAAAGATCATAACTGATAAAAAGAATATTATTACAAAACCCAAAATATGTGGATACAAACAAAAATTAAGAAAATGAAGAGGTTAAAGTGAATGACTAAAATACATTAAATAAGGAGAAAGGAGGTTCATCAAAGAAAAGTACAATAATAACATTTATGCAATCAGAATAGAAATAAAAATAAACTATAGAAACATAAAGTTAATTCTAAAAATAATCATAAGTGGAATTTCAAGAGCAATTATAAGATGATGGATTGACTTAATAAGAAAAACAATTAGAGGACAAATAATCTGAAAAAGATAATCATTAGGATGAGAGTGAAAAGGAATAAATGGTTAATTTGAATTAAAATATAAATTATGAAGAATAAATTGAATAAGAATCAATATCTTTAGAATAATAATAAGAATGATAATTTATATTTAAGTATTATGCAAAGATATTATAATTTTCATAATATTATTCTTTGTTTTACTTCTGATTCCATTATTTCAAGCAATTTAATTTCAAGTAATTGATTTTTCTTTAATAACTATTCAATTTAATTTTTTAGTCTTTTGATTTCTTCAATTTTAGATTATAGATCCTTGTCTTTTCTTTAATAAGCAATGACTAATATATAAATATTTTAATACTTGACTATTCAAATTTCCATTTAAGATCATAATAATCTTATTATTTAACTGCATTTTCCTAGCAGTTAATTTATTTAAAAGAAGATATCAATTCTTCTAGTTCTAAAATTTTTTATTTCTATTAATTATAAAGTAATTCATAAGGTTAGTATGAGTTTCTTTATTATTATACTTCCTATTATAAGGATATGAATAGTTGTTCTTTATTTAATAATTTTAGTTATAATTTTTCATTCTCTGCTTTAAGACTATCTCTTTAATTAGTAATGGATTTTTATTAAGATTCAAGATTAAGAATAACTTATTCTAAATTTTAAATGGTTTTTTTATCACATTTTTTATGAAGAAGTTCATTTTATAGTTTTTCGTTGCTTGATTAAAGAGAGATAATTTGCTATTTCAGCTCTTGATTAGGATTATAGTTTTCTTTATCAAAAGTTTAAGTCTTAAGCATTATAATAATGGAATCAATTTGTGATTCAAGTGTTTTATCATATTTCTGTTTAATTTAAGTTAATTAAAAAATAGCTTTAGAAATATAATCTATAGGCATTTAAGAAGTTTATTTAATATGAATAGATTCTCTAGTGATTTAACAAGATTCCCTTGTGATTGAAGGCTGAGTTTTAGTAGTAATCAATTAAGGAATACCTCTAGCACTATTTCTGGTAGTATTTTGGCTTGCACGATTGGTGTTTGGTAATATAATATCTCTGATGGGAGAAATCTAATCAATAATTGTCCTTTTTAGATGTTTAATAGTAATTATACATTCTGGATGTAAATTGCTATGGACTAGTTGGAGGCTTATAGAAATATTATATTTGTTAAGTATTCATTTTGCTGTTAAAATTAATAAATTATGTTTGACATAAAAAGAGGGGTTATTGTATAAATATTATCATCCTTGAGTTTCTCGTAAAACCACTTTAGCGAGTTTTTTGAGTTCAAAGAAATAACTAATTAAAAATAAAAGAGATTACCTACTATTGGTAGGATGATTATAATTTTTAATGGCTCTCTATAATTCTATGATCTTATTGAGTGGTAATATATCTTGTAATTATTTCTTTGGATATAAAATACTGTATAGTAGTTATAGATTACTTTTGAGTAGGTTTACTTAAGTCAAGACTAGATCTTTAAAATGATAATCTTCCAGGGGATTTATGTATTTAAGGAGATGAATTTTAAGATTTATGAAAGGTATTGTTTTTTGGTGATTTTGGAGATATACTTGATCTCAAGATTTATTAGAGTTATCCAAGGTTTGAATTTTTAGCCTAGTAAAGAATTTGTTTTGGTTAATCAAGTTTACTGTTAATTTTACCACGTACTTCTTTACGAAAGTCATCTAACTCAGTAATTGGGGTATTAGCTATAAATGATCCAGAATGCATAAAATTATTAATGAAAAAATTACCTAGTAGTTATTTGGAGCCTAAAATATTTGATAACAAATACATTATCAAATAGTAATTAAGTTCTGGATCATTTGGAGTTGTTTATCTTGCTATTCATAAAATTACTAGAGAAGAGGTAGCTGTCAAATTAGAAAAAGGAGAATAAGAAACATTAGATCGAGAAGTTTACTTGTTAACTAAATTGTAAGGTATCTAAGGAATTACTAAAATTTATTGGTTTGGAAGTGAATAAAACTATAATGTTATGGTCATTGAAATTCTTGGTAAAGACTTAGGTTATTATGCAAAAACTTATAAGCAATTATCATTGAAAACTGGTTTATAATTATTAGAATAGCTTATAACAATATTTAGTTTTGTGCATAACAAAGGAATTGTTCATAGAGATCTAAAACCTGAAAATATAATGATGGGTAAAATCAATTCAGCATAAGCCTATTTAGTTGATTTTGGAGTTTCTAAATAGATTTTTGATTAAGGAAGACATATGTACCTATTTATATTATCAATAGACCTTTTCGAGATAACAAATCATTCATTGGAACAACTAGATACGCTTCAATTGCAGCTCATAAAGGATATGAAATTGGTCGTAAAGATGATTTAGAAAGTCTTATGTATGTTATTATATATCTTATTTTGGGGTATATTGTTTAATTAACTTTTAAAGCAAATTACCTTGGCAAAATCTTTAAAATATAGGAGACAAGGACAGAACTATTGCTGTTGGTGAAGTTAAAATGCAAACATCAATTTAATAACTTTGCAAAGATTTACCTTCCCCTTTCTATGAATACCTAAAGTAACTCAACCATTTTAACTAGTTATTTAAAAGAACTTAACTATTAAGATTAACCAGATTATGAATTACTCAAAAAGATTATGAGACAGTGTTCAGACACAAATACATATGATAATTAATTTGAATGGACAGATAAGATATAAGAAAAACTTGGAGATGTTAAATAGTAAAATTCTTTCTTAGCTGTCCCAAATGGCTTGAATGATTAACCAAGATAAAACACAAAAAAATAATCTTATATGGGTATACATCTCTTCAATTTTAGGCTCTCAATCTTCTAATATAGTTAAATATATTCCTTCTTGTCAAGAAGCTTTACCAATAAAGTCTTAGCCTTAAAAAATTGTAGCGAGTTAACCTCATATTGAATTATTAAAGTAGCTTGATACTGTCGATTTTGATGACATTGAAGAAAATATGAAAAATTATCCTACTTTAGAGTAGAAATTGTCAGGATTACAATTATTTGATGCAAAATTTAAGGAAAATTGTATTTCTCATTCTGCGATTCATGTTTTTGATCATTGAAATCAAATTAATTTTATTTTACTTAATTAATAATTTTTAATAATCAATTAAATTTTTATTAATCCTTCCTAATTAAATATATTATTTAATATTTATCTTGACCTATAAAATTAAGAATTTTTTGTTATTTAAATAAATTTTTTAAATATATATCAATTAATTTTCTTATTGAATAATTATGTAAAAATAAGGCTAAGTAAAATTCTCAATTAGGTTAGTAACTTTTTCTTATAAGTTAATAACGATATTTTTAGCTGATCTAAGGTATGTAGGATATAATCAAAATTTAATTTTAATTTTTTCTTTAAATAAGATTTATATTATAAGAATCATTATATCTAATTATTAATTAGAATTTATTGTAAAATATTATAATAATATTCTTTTTCTAAGTCTAAATTTAGAATAGGAATTATATTGAACTTATTAATATCTAATGATTAATTATCTAACTTTATTTAGTTAAAATTTTTATAGAGATCAAGCTATAAGTAGAATTTTCCTCTAACTGGCTTGAAAAGTTTTGAACATTTAGAAATGAATTCACGAATAAAATCAATAAAAAAATTAAAATTTGATACTGAAAAAAATACTTAAAAACATAATAATTGAATCATTTAATATTTTTTTTTAAATACTTAAGCTTTTAAATTTTTTGATTAAGATTGATAGTTTTTTCGTTATTGATTTATTTAATCTTATCAATTTCTTCAAAAATTAATAAATAAATTTGTGTCAGAGAAATTTTTTCATCTTTTTCAAAATTGCTTCCTAAGAGTTTAATAAAGGGGTTCCTTCTTTTTTGTTTCTGATAGTGTAAAAAAATGGATGTTCAAAATACTAAGTCAAGCAAATTATTACTTAGTAGATAGCTATTCTATTTTTGTTGTTCAGTATCAACATACTCAGTAATATTTTCTTTTAATTATTCTTAACTCACATCAAATATACGAGCAAAACCAAGACCACAATAAAAAACTTCACATTTTTAGTTTCTTAATATGTTTCTTGGTTTAATATCTCTGTGGATAAAATTTGATGAATGTAAATAATTTAAACCTTTACATAATTAATACATTATTTATTAAACATTTTCTACACTTAACACTTATTGACTAGCAATAATCTTCCATAAATCTGTTGGATAATACTAATTTATAATATTTATATCAGAATTAAGTGAATCATACAAAATATCGTAAATTTTCAATATATTAATCACTTATCTTTACATTAGTATTTCACTTAATATTCTTTTTGCATCAATTACATCTTTAAATTAAATTATTTTGAGGACAATCTAATATGAATTAATTAATTCATACCTTTCTATAATAATTTTAAATATCGGTGAATACTACACTATATTACCTAATCCAATCAATTAAATTATTTGATAATGTATGCAAATTGAATTATATTCCTCAAAATTAGGTTTATTTCATAAGATTTAAAAGTAAAGTTATTATAAAACTAAATATTTGAAATACTATATATTCATCTATATAATCATTAACTATATGTTCTAAATTCCAATTTTTTATCAAAATCGAAAATACATATTAAATTATTAATAATAATATGATTATGATGTTTCTTTATAAATAATTCACTCTATATTCAAACTTAATTATAATTTTTAACTGAAATGTATTAATAATCAGCAGCCACTTTAGGAATGAATAGAAATTAAACAGAAAATTAACCAGATTCTCAAGGAGAATACAATCTATAATAGGTAAATGTAGAAATCAATATTAATATAGGCATTTTCTTAACAATAAGTTTTATCTGATGAATTAAAATCTGGAGGATATCTTAACCCTTTTGTTTTTACATCATATAATATGCCAAAAGTATATTATTAATGAATTTAAATTTAGATTAATTGTTATAATCATATTGGTCAAACAATAACAAATTTTTGTTAATCAAAAGCATGCAGATTACCATTATGTCCAGAATGTGTAAAAGAACATGTTAATGAACATTCTGAATTTAAAACTTATCCATAATTAGAATGTTTAGAGAATATATTGACTTAAGTTCATTCAGATATTTGTAAATAAGGTATTATTTTGTTTTATTTTTTTTAAGCAAATTAAATTACAAATGCAAAATAAAATATTGAAAAATCAATGGTTCAAGCATTGTAATAAATTAAATTTACTGTTGAGAAACTAAAAGAAGCAAAGAAAAGAATATTAAATATTATTGAATAATATTTTAATACTTTAGAAAATGAATTAGAAAACAAATAAAAAAAAAACTATGATAATTTTAAAAGAGATGGAGAAGCTTTAATTATAGCCATAAAAGCTAGATAAGAAGCATATGTTAATTTTTTAGATAAACTTTAACAACCAGAATGTATGTATTCTCTCTTACCATATCTTGCATAACCAAGCAAAGAAGATAATTAATAATACATTCAAATTGCAAACTAATTTACATACAGATTTAAAGATATTTAATCTGAAATCACTTTTGACTCATACAAATCGTATTTTATTCTAACTATTAAAGATCTGAACTGAGTTCCCATTTAGCTAAAATTGTTGGCATTATTCACCATGATCTTACAGAATATTTAGATATTCATAAACTTGCCCCTCCTGATATTGTTAAAAGTAAAGCTCTTACCTTAAAATCATCTAATGATCAAATTTTAAAATAAACTTAATCACCTAGTAAACAATAAAAGAATTTGAGTATGACCTATTAAATTTAGGAAAATAAGGATTAAGAAATTTATAAAAACAATCCCAATCAAAATTAAATAGAATCAACTATTCAATATCAATAAATTAATCCTTAATCTATACAAATGCAATAGTTTTAAAATTCAAATTTTAATGTCGTGAATCAAAATTATTAATCGCTCCCTTAACAACAGTTACAATATTTCTCAACTTAGAATTAATATCCATAATAAACTTAATATCCATCTTAGAATTAATATCCATAATAGACTTAATATCCATAATAGAATTAATATCCAACTTAATATCCATTAAATCATTAAAATTATTAACTGAAAACTCCATATTAATAATCATATTTACCTTACCAATAGAATTAGCAATATTAGAATTCAATAAATCCAATTTAAAAATATTATTGATTAAATTACTGTATTTTAATCTTAAAAAAATATATTTGTTCTATGTATTTATCAAAGCTATAATTTTTAAATTCTTTTTTAAAAATTAACTTTATTTTTTTCGATTGATGGATTTTATTCAATTTTTAGTCATCATTTAAATTTCTTTATGTTTAATCTCTTTTTACTTCATTAAATCCTTTAACTTTTTGATCAAAAATAAAGCTTAATTTAAGATTATAGGCAACAAATAAATATCTTTGGTTCCTTAAACATATCTCAAAGTTTTTTATATATTTTTTAACACAAATAATTATAATGTTAGAAATACTTTTCACAATTTTAATCCAATTTATTTGATAAATAAGTTTCAATAAAAAGTTTCAAGAGAGGATGGAAATAAAAGCTATATGAAAAAAATGATAAATTATCAATGGCATATTTTATATAACCAACACATTGCAAAAAAATAAAAATTTGTTAAATTAACAATTTAAAATGTAGTAAGATTAAAAGATAACCTAAGACAAAGTAAGAAATCTACTTTAAAAATATATAAATGATGAACCCAAAGTATAACAAATGATATAGAAAAATTAAATTGCAAAATTTGATATTGATTTGAAGAAACATTAAAATTATGAGTTTTAAATAAATTAACCACTCTAATAATTCCAAAGTTCAAATTTATCTTAAAATTCTAATAATTAGTCTAATTATGAAGTTCATTCAAATTTATCTCTAGAATTACAAAATAATGAAGAAAAAAAATTACATAATGAACATTTTTAATTTTAATAAAAAAATCTGAAGAACAAAACAAGCAATAAGTTTAAATCTCATAGCTGTCAAAATTCAAATTCAGACTGTGGTTCAAATTATTAGTTAAATCTATAAGATGATTATAAAATTGATTCTTAAAATTAATAATGTTTAGAATAATAATAGGATTCGAAATACATAAATTTTAAAGAACCTTAAAATAGATCTCAATATCATAAACAAAGTTCATAAATTTATGGATTACATAATAAAACATAGGATTAGTTATCCTTATTATTTTATTCAAAATATCCTAAATAAGAAACAATAAATAATAATGAAGCTATATTCTAAAGATAAATAACAGAAGAGATGGATATTAATAATTCAAGTGGATCAAAGAAATCAAGAATTTCTTATTAAATTTCAGAAGATTTCAAAGGATCTTTTAAACTTGAAGATATTTAAAGTAGGAGGATTTCTAAAATTTTTGATTAAAGTGATCAATTTAATAACGAATTATTTTATGAAAAAATTTTTGGTGTAGAAAATAGCTAAGGATCAGATTATAATTATTTTAATAGTAATTAAAGTTCAAATATACATACCCCATAAATGGTATCACTTAAAGATATAAAATTAAGTAAAAAGTAGATTACTAGGCTTAATTTTAAAAAATAAGACAACTAGCAATTTTTTTCATAAGAATCTAGTCCATTGCAAAAAAATGAAGAAAAAAAGAGTTATAAAAAGAATCCGAACGAATTATCAATCTTAATTGATAAATCAGAAAAAGATAGATAATAAAATTTATTTTCTATACTTACAACACCGAATAATGGTGCTAATCATTAAAAAAATACTATGTCTTTTGGGCTTTAATTACCTTAGCCTTGTTTTGAAAAAAAATCAAAAAAATCGAGTTTTTAAAGTGATTTTCAATAGGCCTAAAAATCTCCAATAAATGAGGATTAGAATTGCTAAAGGAATCAAATTAAAAATTAAAGAAAGGAAAGTTATTCAAAAGGAAAACAAAATTTATTTGAATAAAAAATAAAAGATATGAGATCATTATCTGAAAAGAAATAGTAATCTTTAGAATATGATTAAAAAAAAAAAGAACTTGAGTAAGAACTTTTTTTGAAAAGATAAACAATCTAAATGAAAGATGAAATTATGAGAGAGTAATAATAAAAAATTGAATTATATTCTGAAAGAATAAATTCCATTCCAAATGAACAAGATTGGGGTTCTGATTTTCATAATATAAGTGAATTTATTGATGATTATCAAAGAATTATTTATTAATTGATATCTAAATAGGATTCAAATAAATCCCATATTTAGATGATTAAATAACATGTTTAGGAATATTAATATAATGATAAACTTTCCTAATAAAAAATATAAAAACTGAATTAATTCTTAAAAAATGATATTATATAGTAAAATTAAAATATATCCGAATTAAGAGTTGAATCAGAAATCAAAAATATTTAGAAACAATAAATTTTATAATCTATTTTCGATAATATAGAATTGTTAAAATAAAAATCATAAAATTTTGGATTCAACTTTTTTCATTCGATTCAAGAACTTTTTGATAAATTATTATCTCTTAGTAAAAAAGAGAAGTTTAGAAATAGATTATTAGATTTGAACGAATGTTTAAAATATGAAATTTAGGAACTAAATAATTTTCTCACAAAATAGGAATAAAATTCAAAAATAAATAACCTAAAAGAAGCATTGGAATAAGAAATTTAATTATAAAAATAAATAAATGAAAAAATTTCTCATATATCTAACCTCTTAAAAGAGAGAATAATTTAAATATAGGAAGGACACAAAGAAATGTAGGATTAGTTGAAAAAAACTCTAAATAATTGATACATTAAATTCTAATTTATATAAAACTATAACTATTTACTTAAAATAGAATTATTGTATATAAGAAATTATTTTTAGTATTTTTTTTTTAAATTAATTTTTGAATAGAGCAAAAAAAATAACTTTATTGATCTAAGATTTATTTTAAATTTAAAAGAGTATTGTGTAATATTTTCTAAAAATTAATTATTAGATAAAATTTATTTTTTTTGTAATAAAAAAACTTAAGAAAATTACCGAATAAATATTTATTTTTTAAATTAAGTTATTTTATAAGGTTGATATTTAAAAATACATCATGATTTGAACACTAGACAAGCTAAATTACCATTATAGAACATAAATAGTCTTGTATTGTTTTAAACTGTTACATCATAAGCATATCCTTCACCTTGAATTAATAATAATTATGAATTACCTATAATAACTTGCCAAGTTGGACCATAC
>CAJJDN010000004.1:521500-558178 GCA_905182985.1 Paramecium sonneborni
AATTAATTCTTAAAAAATGATATTATATAGTAAAATTAAAATATATCCGAATTAAGAGTTGAATCAGAAATCAAAAATATTTAGAAACAATAAATTTTATAATCTATTTTCGATAATATAGAATTGTTAAAATAAAAATCATAAAATTTTGGATTCAACTTTTTTCATTCGATTCAAGAACTTTTTGATAAATTATTATCTCTTAGTAAAAAAGAGAAGTTTAGAAATAGATTATTAGATTTGAACGAATGTTTAAAATATGAAATTTAGGAACTAAATAATTTTCTCACAAAATAGGAATAAAATTCAAAAATAAATAACCTAAAAGAAGCATTGGAATAAGAAATTTAATTATAAAAATAAATAAATGAAAAAATTTCTCATATATCTAACCTCTTAAAAGAGAGAATAATTTAAATATAGGAAGGACACAAAGAAATGTAGGATTAGTTGAAAAAAACTCTAAATAATTGATACATTAAATTCTAATTTATATAAAACTATAACTATTTACTTAAAATAGAATTATTGTATATAAGAAATTATTTTTAGTATTTTTTTTTTAAATTAATTTTTGAATAGAGCAAAAAAAATAACTTTATTGATCTAAGATTTATTTTAAATTTAAAAGAGTATTGTGTAATATTTTCTAAAAATTAATTATTAGATAAAATTTATTTTTTTTGTAATAAAAAAACTTAAGAAAATTACCGAATAAATATTTATTTTTTAAATTAAGTTATTTTATAAGGTTGATATTTAAAAATACATCATGATTTGAACACTAGACAAGCTAAATTACCATTATAGAACATAAATAGTCTTGTATTGTTTTAAACTGTTACATCATAAGCATATCCTTCACCTTGAATTAATAATAATTATGAATTACCTATAATAACTTGCCAAGTTGGACCATACTTTTTTTCAAGTGCTTCTTTAATTGTTTTGCATGCATTCTTTATTAAAATGAATAATTATGATACTTCAATAGATAAAATTGGAGCCGAGTTGTTTTCAATTCCTGAAACTATTGAATCTTAAACTTCTGAAAGCATATCTGGAGTCATATCTGTATCCTTTATTTAACAACAAATATTACTTTTACAATGGCTGTTCCAAGCATTTCTTTTTTTAATTAAGCTAGATCTTAAGTTTCTTTCTTTTCTTCCATTTTAAATTATATGATTAATTATATAAATTTATACATAATCACAATTAAACATTGCAGATTAAATAGCTTTCTTACTTTTTTTATAAATCTTATATCAATTTAGTTGGATTTAGTTTAATTAAACAACTGGATCCCATATATTAAGTTTTTTCATCCTTTCCAACTTTATCTGCACAAATGAAAATGAATTTTTTATTATAGTTATTTTATTTTCCATCTCTAATTGGTTTAAGTCTCCAAAGCCAATACTATAAAATTCCCTTATTATCATCATTATCAGGTTCATGATCCTAAAAAAATAGAATCATAATTTACATTCCAAGCAGCCATAAAAATAAGACCATCCACTTAATTTTATATACAAAAATCAGCCAATTCAAATTTGCTATTATCTTTAAATTCCCATGGATTTAAATCCATACAAATACCAAATGCAAATTTTATTGTTTAACCTTTTGTCGTTTAAATTTCTAAACACTTGAATTCTTAACCTTCATTTGCCCATGTCTTATCAGTTTCAAACAAATGTTTCTTTCTTACATTTAAAATAGCTTCCCCTTTTCTATTAACAACAACTGCTGAATTATATAATTTATCTCCATCAATTTCTGCATATCCACAGGCTACATAACATTTTAATCTTTAAGCTATTTATTTACAAAATTCATAAGTAGGCCCTTATGCATATTATTCTAAGAATGGCTTTATTGCAGTTTTATCTGGATAATAGTATCTATGATATTTTAATTCATATTTACCCAATCAAAGCCATTTCAGGAAAAACTAAAATATCTATCTCATCTTTTTATGTGTATTTTTAAAGGGATACATTTATTCGATTTATATTTCCTTAAAAATTATAATTATTATTAATCTATCCAATCAATACTTTCACTTAGATTGTTTAATTCATCCACTAAAATTATTTTATTATAATTAAATATTAAAAATAATCAAAATTCATCATCATCTAATATTATATTCATAAAATAATTGATATTTTAATATCTAAATTATTTTTAAATATCTAATTTTATTATAATGATCAAGACTGAATAAAAAGGATCCTTTCAAAATACGATTTGTATTTATTTTAAAATATATACTCTTTAAACTTATCTTTATCTGATTATCTATTTCAGGATTTAAGAAATAAGTCACAATATTATGATTAAATATATTCATTCATATAATTATCATTAATACATGAAATTATAAAACATTTTGCAACAATTTAATTCATAATCAATTTTAGGAAACATATTTCTCATTATTAATATGGAAAGTTAATTTTTGTATATGTTTCAATTATAAGGATAGATAATTTATCAAAATTTTTTGTTGTTAACTAATATTAATAAATTTGAATTTCTTCTAATTTATTTAGTCATTTATAATTTTTCTTTTATGGAATCAAAAAATATTTCATAGTAATTTTTTAAATCCATTTATATTTTAATGAATTCAGATTTTATTGAAAGAATTTTCATTCTAAAAATGTTCAATAAAAACAAATAAAGTTTAAACTTACTGATTACAAAGGAGGTGAACAGTAATTTTCATAAAAAAAAACAAAAAATTATTAATATTAATATTTTTAAAGATATATTGAAAATGATTTGTTGCAGCAATAAAAAGAGTTAATAATAAACTTCAAAAAAAACTAAAAAGATAAGCAAAATACTCTCTGTAAAAGATTTTAAAATTATTTTTTCAGGATTTTATAGAAGAAATAAATGATGAAGCAATGACTATTTATTAATCATAAAACTAACAAAATCCTTCTATAATGCTTTAATTTTCTGGAGAGCCTTAAACAATGAAGTATAAAGTTCTAAATATAAATTTCAGATCAAGCTCAAATACAAAATTTCCTAAATCAGTTGAAAGATTATCTAGTCCTATTCCTATAATCATAGCAAGAAAAACATCATTTAATATCTTTAAATGTGCAAAGACAAACTCAAATACATAATTTTTATCAACAAAAGGAGGTTTCACATTATTAGTAACAAAAACAACTTTATGATGATTTTCTCTCTATTATTTATGCTCATAATCTCATTTTAATTTTCATTAACTCTGGCAATAATATGATTAAATTTATTAAGGAAATCTATTTAATATAAGTCATATTAATTTCAATATTTTTTCATTAAATTCCATCTGAAGAAAATAAATTTTAACTTTTAAGTTATATGGCAAAAAGATGCTGCTTAAAGATTCTAAAAATAGAAATTTTCTATTTAACAACACAGACATTTAAATAAATTTATTTTATAAATATAATATAGTTTCTATAAGTTTTAATTTATATCATAAAATATGACGATAAACGTATTATTAAAAAATTCATAGCTGATAATGAAGTTTAAATAATTCAATAATTTACAACAATTATCCATTATCTTTAACATTTTAAATGTCAGTTTCTAAATTATCTTTTCTTTCTTTCCATATTATACATTAATCAATTTAATCATTTTAATATAACTCATATATCTTTTATTCAATTGATTAACATAATTAAAAATATAACTAATCAATTCTTTAAATAATTTCTTAAGTTTATTCATTATTATCTTACTCAATGCTCTCCTACCTCTAATAAAATCCAGTGAGATTTTTATGTATAATTAGATTCATTGAACGATCTTGTTCATCATTTTCTTCTGTAAATTACTTATATACAGCTAAAATTATACTTATACAATTTTCAATTCCTCTTCTACTTTGTGTCTTTCTTGTTATAAATTATTTTTCATGTAAACTTTAGCTAAAATTTCAGCTCTTTTTTTATAATCATCTTTTTTTGGTTTCTCTAAAAATTGAACAAAATAATCATTTTAAAATTAGCAAGTGACTTCTTTTAATTATTCTTAAATTAATAGTTAATGCATAAATGTTGATTCACTTATATTAGAATGTTTATGAATTATTGAATTTGTTTATTCTTAAGGATAATCATCTTCTAATTCATTTTTTAATAAAACCATTCTCAATTCAAAAGGATCTTATAATATTTTCTTAATAGCTTTAGGTCTTAAATCTTCAAATTCCTCTAGCTTTTTAAATTATGGCATTATAACTTCTTATCCTTTTGAATTAATCAAGTAGGATCCCTATTTTAAAAGTTTAATTTACAATCAATTTCTAATTTTGATTCTCAATATTATAGAATCCTAAATTATTTTATAAATTTTTAGATGAAAGGCTTTTCTAGCTAACATTTAAACTATTATTAGTTTTCAATTTTTTTTCGCTGCCTTAATTTTCAAATTACATTTATTATATTATTTTTTTAAATTTTTTAAATTTAATTATATGGATTATTCTAATGTTCCAACATCTTCAATTATTATTGAGTAAAAATTTGCAGAACTAGTTAAATCTATTTAATAAACTTCAGATAAATTTGATGATGAATAAAGTGAAAAATTTTATAGCCTCATAAACGACAATATTTAAATTAAATATGAACTTATTCAAAATTAACAAGCTTCAAAATTATTTAATTTATAATTATTAAAAATATCATGTTTCTAATTTGTCAAGACCTATGAATGTTATTTTTGCATAATTTTTAATCTTGTCAAAGACACATTAAAATAAAGATTAAAAAATGAAATTATGAAGGTTTTTTTAAATTTATTTATTTTAGTACTCATTTCAAACCTAATTTTTCGATTTCACTTAAGAATAAGTAAATAACACTAATTTGAAGACAGAATTGGAGGCTTTTGATAATTACTCAAACAAAAATTATAGAGAATGCAGAATTATTATATTTTCATAAGATTTTGATTAGAGAATATTAGATAAAGTTGATAGTTATCCTTATATTTATTATTGTGGTGACCCTACTAACATAAATTAAATATATTTAGAGAATCTTCAATCAAGTTAAGTTTTTTTAACTTTAGATTTGCAATACAAAAGGATATTATATCAACTTCCTACTGCGTAAAAAATATTATTTAATTAGTTTATCCATATTAAATCAATAAATTTATACCAATATATAGATAACTGGAAATATTGAAGAGATTCCTGACATAATTTATTAAATTAAGCATCCATCACTTAAATTTGAAAAATTGAAAGAAAAAATAATCTTATCATATTAAATTCCTTATATGAATGTTGATGAATATTTATATCTCCCAATTTCATTATAGATTCAAAAAATTGAAATTTCAGATCTAATTTAGAAAACTGAAAACTTAACAAAATGTCTATCAACAAAAGATATTAATAATGAAGCTTATGATTATATTTACAAACTTTAATTGTTGAAAGTAATAATTTTTAATATTTAGTAAATAAATGATTAAATTAACTTTAGTTAACTAGAGTTTTCAATAATTTCAAAAGACTAGTTTTTTGCTGTAGATCAATTAATGTTTAGAAATTAAATTAAATAAATAAAGGAATTTTAAAAAGCAAGTGCAATAAAAGATGATCAATTAAATTAAATAGAAAAAGTTCTTGAAGATTTATGTAATTTTAATAAACCTTCATTTTTCAAATTGATTACATATCATCAAATAAAGCAATGTATATTTTATAGAATGAAAATTAATAATTTTATTTATTAACTATGATGCTACTTATAATAAAAATTTATATTTAATATGAATGAATAATTAACTAGGATGGAAAAAGAAAAAAATAACCGAAGTAGATTATTACATAAAATTTATGCTTAAAAACAGAAGGCCCCCTTTAATAATATAAGTATTAAAATCAGAGTTTAAAATATGATAAAACAAATTCAATTCATTCAAAATGAAAGAAGTCGCTGTAAAAGTGAATTCGAAAATAATAAATTTCCTTATATTCTAAGATTAAATCCACTCTCGAAACCTTAAAATATAGCACCTTTAAATTTGAGATTAAATACCATACGTACAAACTCAAGAAAAAGTAACTTAATTATGGATGAGACTACTAAAAAAGGAAATAAACTTTAATAAGCTAGTTTAGATTCAAATCTTAGACTAACATCAAGCCCATAAAGATTTGATTCTAAGTATAAAAATTCAATTTAAACTTTAATTATAAAAGATACTAGTCCTGTAAAGGAGTAGCACAAAATGAAAATTGAATAGCAAACATAAGTAGAATTTAATTTATTGGAAAATATATCAAGCTGGTCGAGAAAGTCTTCTGAAAGCATTTTTTGATTTGTATATATTCTTGTATTTATATTGATTAATAAAGTATTAATTGATTGTTTTCTATCTTATAATTTATATTTACTCATTAAAATATTTGATTTAAAATAATTAATATATTCTTTATAATATACTGAAGACTTTAAAAGAGATTAAGATTTGATTATCAAATGATGAAACTCTAATTATATTTAAAAATATATTTTTCAACTTTTATTATGAAAATAATTGATATCTATAATATTTTTTATTTTAGAAAAAATTTAGTAAAACTCAAATATATTTTGGCAAAGAAATGAATATTGAAAGATTTTCGAAAAAAGTCATTCAGAAAAAAGAAAATAATGTTTGCTGTTCAAATAATCTTATTTGTTTGAATAATTTACTGTATTGTATTAATCATTTGGGTGCATCCTTCTTTCTTTATCTTCTTTATTCAACTTATTTCTTTCTTTCTTCTTCAATTAATTCCTTTCTTCCTGCATGCCAATTTGGTCCTTTTCTCTTTTATTAAGGTCCTGTTCCAGCAACAGCTGTTCCAAATCTAATGTATTATTATTTATTTCAAAAACCTTCTGTTAAAGCAAATTCTTTTATAAGCTCTACCCTTTGGAATTTTGTGTCTTCTGACTTATTTTTCAACTTTTGGTGTTTGTTTTCTGACTTTACCAGCTTTGGCCAAAGTTCCGTGAAGTTTTCCCATAATAATTTTTTTAATAAAAAGATTTAAAATTTTTTGATTAATCAATCAGATTGTAGTCTATATCAGGATTTTCTTCTGATAAATTTGAAGAAAACAAACACTAAATTCGATAGTTGATTTGAGTATTTAATAGATCTATTAATAAGATTGTGTAAAATTAAAAAATAGCTAAGAATTCATTCAACCTTTATCGATTCACAAAGATGAACAAAAAGTTTTAGCAAAATTTTTATCCTTATCTGTAATGGATAGAGATTTGGTCAAAATTTCTATTTTGAATTAATGATCAAAATTTGAATGAAGTTAAAAAAGGAATTTTAAATCAATTGGAAATAAAACTCTTTAAAAATGAATTTTGAATAGGAGATTTGATTTACTTGTATAATGTTAGAATAAAATTCATTAATATCGATTTTTATAGGGGGTGACATGATTTGAATAAAATTTCACAACATCATTTTCAAGCTAAATAATTAAATTCATATACCCACATTTTTTTCACATGTTTACACCAACAGATGTATATCACAGAATAAGTCAATCCCATTATTAATTTTTATTTCATATTAAAAAAAATAAATGTTAGTTTTATAGTTTGCATTTAGAAAATAGGTATAATAACTTTTTATATAATTTATAATAGTATATAAAATTTATTAGAGGTATATATCGAAGAGAATAAATAAAAATAAGTTAAATAAATATGAATAGAAAATAATTAGATATAAAATAATTGTAAAAATTGGAATCCATAAATAAATAAGAGCTGATATTAAATTGAAAATGCAAAGAGTTGATATTTAATTGAAATACAAAAATGAGATGATAATTAAAGAAAGGGGATAAAAATATAGAAATTGAAGGTGAACTTAATATGCTAATGTTAATCTATATTAATTCGTATACCAAAAGTATATGGATAGAATATAAAATAATAGATATCAAGTTTTGTTATGATTAAAAATGTTTTTTTTGAATAGTTATTTATAAATGATGCAACAGTAAATATAGGAAATGATTGTTTGAAGTTATAGATAGATTAAAGAATTGATATAATAATAGCAATAGATTTGGGATAGAGTTAGAGAATTAGAATTATATAAAAAGTGGGAGTAAGGAGTAATATTAAATAATATTTGAGAAGAATATAATAAATTATAATGATGTAATGAAAAGTGGATTAACTTAATTGAATAGAATAATGAGAGAAATAGATGTGAATAATAAAATTAGATATGATGTAGAGTAGATTGTAGTTAGACATGAAGCCAAAATGATAATAGTTGATTGATAATAGAAATCTTTAAAAATTATATAAATAAATTTATTAGAAAAATAGAGGAGTGAAATGGAATAACAAAATTTGACATTTTCTTAGAGACATGCTTAGAAATTTAATGGAGCATTAATAGAGATGATATCAATGTCTTTATTTGCTTATGGGTAATAATATATGAGAATGTAGGATTGTATGTTCAAATGGAAGTGATGGTAAGATAGCGTTAGCATTTTTTGGATCTTTAGCTTTATGTGCACCAATTAGTGGTGGACATATAAATCCCGCTGTAATTTAATAATAATAAATAGGTAACATTAGCAATGTGGTTGACTAGATAAATATCAACTGGTACTTGTTTATTATATTGGATTGCTTAACTGATTGGTGCATTTGGAGGAGCATTCTTTTGTTATATGATTTTGGGATAAATAAATAGTCCAATGGTGACAGATTTGAATTTTCATTGGATTATAGCTGATTTTAGTGGTGAAGCTTTAGGATCATTCTCTTTTATTCTAATGATATTAATTTAATGTAAAAATATACAAATACATAAAAGGTAATCCTAGAACAACTTTTTCTGATAAACCAATAGCTAGTATTACATTGATAGCATTATCATTACATTTATCAAGATGTTATACTTTTCATTCTGGAGGTATATAACATTGATTTTGTAGGTTGCTTAAATCCTGGAATGGCAGTGGCTTTAGAATTATTTCAAGTTTTGAAAACTAATGAAGTAGAAAGATTGAATTCAATGTGGGTATTCATTGCAGGACCTTTTGCTGGAGCTATATTTGCTGTTATTTTCTTTAAATTAATTTATTCACCAGCATTTAATAGATATTATAAAATTGCATGATATATATATATAAATTCATCTTAATAATTCTTTTTTTTGAAGATCAACACCACTATTACACATATTACCAAACACATATTACAGCTGAAATATGAACATTCAAAGATCTAATTACTCCATATTAGGGAATTTCAACACAATTATCCATTAATTCTATATATTCAATCGGTAATCCAGTCTTTTCTTTACCTAGTACTAATACAGTCTTTTTATCAAATTTAAAATTCACAATTTATTTACTTTGACTTGTTTATTCTAATGCAACTAATTAATAACCTTATAATCTTTTTAATTATAAATAATTCATTAAATGTTCTTCTTTTATCTCTATAATTGGTAAATGTTATTCAGCACTTACACTAACTGATTAATATTGTTCATCTTATAAAATCTTTTTATTAGGTAATACTAATTCTCTACATCCAAATATTTCACAAGTTCTAGTCAAATGACCAAAATTTGGAATTTTCTCTAATAGAGTTGCAACTATTATTATATCTCCAACAATTTATCTTGGTTGATACGCTTTAAATAAATCAAATTAATCCATTATTAAATTTATTTTCCTCTAGAAATTTAATTGTTAAGAATACTATGTACTTAATTATTATCTTTCTACATATTAAAACCAAGGAGGAGGAGGATTCTCACTCATATTATCTTCACTCTTTAATTCAGCAATTGTTTAAGTACATGTATTCTTTAAAATTTCAATTATTGATGGATGTATTATCTCACCAAATGTATCAAATTATATTGTTGCCATACCATCTAAATCAAATGTTAACATCAATTTCTCATATCTTTCTATTAAAGCTCTTATATTCTTTATTATCTTCTGGCATTCTCTATTACTTTCAAAATATTCAATAAAATCTTTATATTCTAATTTCTATTTCTTTATATATTATAAACATGTTGTTTAACAAAGAGATCTTATATATGCTACATTTGAACTAACCAAAGGAAATAATTTATCAAAGAACTTCTATGAAAACTTATCATTCTCTTAATTATGTAATAAAAAGATGCATGATATAAAAGTAGTTGGAATCTGAATATTTACTTTTAATTTTGAATCACTCAAAGTTGAAATCATTCTTGGAGCCCAAATATCTGGATAATTATCTATTAAAAAACTCATCATCAATTCAATATATTATCTATATTAAGGATTATTCTATGTATCGAAAGCCTTCCAGATTAATTATTCTAATTCAACTAAATATTTCTAATCATCACCAAATACTTTTTAATAATTTTGTGGCTTTAGTAAATATTTTAAACAACAAATATTTTACCAAACATGTAATTTTATTCTAAATTGTTTAGTGTATTACATGTATGCATTCTTATATTTATCCTTAATGGATACTTCTATTAAAAATTTGATATAATTTAATAATTCTTTCTCATATCCTCCTTACTTTCCCAATTCAAAAAGGAAAGTAAAGACTAAAAATCTTGGATATGCCCCATAAAATTCACCTTTGCATGATATCAAATGTTTAACATCATTTGCTAATGGAACATACTATTCTGATGATGACAATATTTCACTAGAATCATAACCTCTTAATTCACTTCCCTTTATTAACTTAAATAAAATATAATAAAATGTAGGTAATCTATTAGGATGTTTATTCAAACATATAATTAAGTTATTTGCTATCTTTCTCTATATTACCCATTATTTTTAGTGCTATTTCATTATTACTCTTATTATTTACTCAACTGTCTCATATAATTCTCCTTCAAAATAACATGGATCTATTATAAAATCTATATATGCTAATATTTCCTCTAAATTTGTATGAGTTCCGAAAACATGCATCATCTATTCAAATGTATTTATTGCTACTTACTTAAATTGCTCACTCTATTCTCTATTGAAGGTTATTTCTGGACCATATACTGATCTTAATAATTAATATAAAGTTATTGAATCATAAGCATTAAATTAATCAGTTATATCAATTATGTTTTTAATTAAATTCTATATTTAAATATAATATTCCTAGGGTTTATGATTTACTTCTCTCAACAATGTTAAGATTTAGCTTAAATAATGTAATGTTAAGTTTTTTAATTGTCTATCTTGCTCAATACTTTGCAATTTATTTAACAATTATAATCCATATTTTAAGAATAATTCTTCAACAAAGAAACCACTTTTATTTCTCTTTGCTTATTATAATGCAATGTTTGTTGCTCTTAAAGTTTTTATTATCAATTCTAAATAAATGATATTGAAATTATCAAATAATTACTAAAATAAATACCCTACAAATTTACTCATCTATTATGTTAATAATGGAACTGTTTCAAAATGTTATAATGAAGATATCCAAAGTTCTTCAGTCACAATCATTGCTCCATCTAAATCCAAAGTTAAATAAGCAAATAACCCTGAACTTATTTACTCTAAAAACTAAACTTGATTTGATGTTTTTAAAATATAATTTAATTACTCTAATATTTTATGTTTCATTTCCTTTTGAGTATAAGTACTTGTGTATATTTATTATAGTTGAGAAATGATGGGTTGATAAAAGGTTATGAATAGCTTAATATCTTATGTTAAGTGATATATTATTGCAAATTGGTGATAATTTGAATTAATATCAAATACTTATTGTTATTCTTAGACATAAATTAAAAAATCTTCATTCATTAATTATTTTAAAAGTTCTCCTATGTTATTTAAAAAAAGACAATCAAAAGGTATAACTTTGATAAGATTAAATAAGATCTCTGGATTAGTGTTCTATTTAAACAATTAAAGCACAGCTTATAATAATTATATTCTTTTTCTTAAATTTAATTTCATCAAATTTTATTCAATAAATTAAATAAGTAATGAAAATTATGAAATCTCAACTTTAATATCTTTCAAAGCCACACTGAAAGCTCCAACAGCCAATGGATATTAAATATGCTAAACCATTTATATAATAATATCATCAATATAAGGGATCTTTACTAAGAATTGTTTCAGAAGCTCAAAAAATTTAGAGTCTCCTTCTAAAGGAGTATCAAGATAAAATACTGGTTTATTTAAAACTGGTATTATTATCTCTATAATCAAAGGTTTTAAATATTCAACATCAATTTATTTTTTAAATAAGGATTTAATACAATTTTTGATTGTTTTTTCATTTGTGTGTTATGCAGCCTTATTAATGAGTATGAATAAAGGTTTAATCTATTGGAACAATTATTTTTTCAATTCATCATCTACTTTAAATTATTATTTTTGGGTAAATACATCCATTTTTACCCAAACATCTTTTGTTAAATGAGTACCAAAGCTGTCTAAAGTGATAAATAAATCTGTGAATAATTTGAAATGTTGTTGTATTTTTATATCATTTATATTAAACAAAACTTCATTTAAAACAGCTACGCATATTTTATTATTAGTTAAATCAGAATATACTTGAAATGAATCATGAAGGGCTTACCAAAATTATTCATAAACCATTAATTATTTCACATTTTTACTAAATAAAGCTATTTTTATTAATTCACTACAATGTAATTTGAAATCTATATTCTTTGGATTATGTTATTAAAAGATCTAAGGTAAATATTTTACAAAACTTAATCTAATTTCATCATCATTTATAATAAATGCATAGATAATTGATCTAATTTCTTAAAATTATTATGCAACAAATTTTTAACTTTTTTCTGTATAAATATCTTCTGAAAACAAAACAAATTCCATAGCTCTTTCTAAAACCCATTCTTTTTGTACTTTTAACAAAGAAAACAAATTCTTGTATAATTTTTTTACTTTTTCAACTATATTCATCGTTTGATCATTTACATTCAATAGACTTTCATAAATAGGTTATACTATTTTCTCTATATAACCTTTAGTAGAAATATATTTTGAACATAAATTTCTTAATTGTTCGTCATTGCAAATAGAAAGAATTCTTTTTGTGGCTAAAAATCTATAATCTAATTACTTTATAAATTGTCAATTGAAATTTCAAAGGTTCTTTCAATTAATTCCATTTAAACTTCACATTTTAATCTTTTATAACACAATATTAAGATTTCAATATTTGGTTAAGATATCCATTCAGACTTAAGTTCATTTGTTAATGCTTAATTTAATGCTTCTTAAACTTCCTCTTTTTAATATTTATGTACACAAATATCAATTAGAGGTTTTAAAGATACTTATTTTCCAGCAGACTTTTTTTTCTCAACATATTCCTAAACTTATAATAATTCTTTCACAAACATTCGCAAATTAAAATTTTTATAAATAAATAGTTAATTAATCATTATTACTCTCTGAGTTCTTGTATTTTTCCTAATGTCAATTTTATTTCCATCTTTACTTGTTTAATAATATTGACATTCTTTTCTGGTAAACTTGTATAATATTCATATTCCATCATTTTTAATTGTAAATATTCATTTAATTCATTAACAGACTAAAATAAATTTATTTAATCTGGAATATAAGCTTTTTAATCGTCTCTTATTAATTCTTATTTTTGTGTTATCTATTTTTATACTATTTATTCAATCTATTAGTTTTTTGGATTTTATTCAGAAGGGTTAAGTTATTAATCATGAGATTCTTGATAAATTTTAGGTTGTATTCTGTTTTATCTTTTTTATTAAATCCACTACTCGACATTATTGAGATTTCCATTTTCTTTATTGATTTTACTTTTTAATTAGAGTTTTCGAGCTTCAGAGGTCCAAAATTTGAAATAAAATTAAAGACTTCTTTTTTAAATTTATTTAATATTCTAACTAATAGTAACATTTTTTTAAAATGCTTTAAGAGTTTAATGTTTGAGGTATTAAATTTTTTAAGATCTAAAGTTGTTAGCCATTTCTTTTTAATAATGCAAAGTAACTAATCTTTAACTATTTTATATAAATCCATTGAAATATTTTTTGAGCAGGTATTTATAATTGAAGATCAATAATTTTTTGTAAAATAGGTCTCTTTTGTATTTATAATTTTTTGAACCATTCCAAAATTGAGTCCAACTATAAAATGCATTTTTTAATAAATTTAGGTCTTTTGAATACATTATAGACATCAAAGATTATCTAGATTGTTGTGTCAATCAATACCTCTAATTGATTTATTTTTTAGTGATTTATCTCCATTATCGAAATATTTCAGAAAGGAATTAAAATTGATTATTCATTTAATTTATTTATATAATAACAGATAATAAATAAAAAAATTATTATTTTGAATATGATTACATGTAATTATTCTCATAATTAGAAATGCTCTTGTGCTTTGGAAATATCTTCAGTTGAACGGTCCTCATCTTGTTAGATGATTTCCTTAATAGCGTCATTATGAACAGCTAATACAGCTCTACCTGATTCATCTGTATTTTTCTTAAATGCCTCATCCCATTCTAATGCCTAAAGATAAATAAAAATTGATTACTTTTTCGGTTGAACAAGCAATAGATCTGGCATATGGAACAGTTAAGACAGCACTTTCACTGGTGAAATATGAAGAATATATCTATCTAAACCAATATTATTCTTTGTCTCTTGGAGTTGAAACTGGATATTTGGTTGATGCTTAAGAGAACTCTTAATCAGAGATTAATTGATTAGCTCTCTTTATAATACCATCTCTCCAACTATATCCCACTCCATCGCTGAATTGTTCTTTTTATCTCCATAAGATATCTTATGGAACAAAAGGATGTTCTAAATCCTCAAATGCTTTTCTAAGAATGAATTTTTCCATTTGAGGTTCAAAGGCATTGATCATTTTATATTTAGGATCAATTTGCATAACATATTCAATCCATTATTTATTCATAAATGGAGGCCTAGTTTCGATTCCCCAAGCCAAACATGCTTTATTTGCTCTTAGTAAATCATATTTATGAAGATCATGAAGTTTCCTTATCAATTCTTAATGAAACTCTACTCTATTAGGTGCCTTATGAAAATATAAATATCCACCAAATAATTCATCACTANTAATAGTAACATTTTTTTAAAATGCTTTAAGAGTTTAATGTTTGAGGTATTAAATTTTTTAAGATCTAAAGTTGTTAGCCATTTCTTTTTAATAATGCAAAGTAACTAATCTTTAACTATTTTATATAAATCCATTGAAATATTTTTTGAGCAGGTATTTATAATTGAAGATCAATAATTTTTTGTAAAATAGGTCTCTTTTGTATTTATAATTTTTTGAACCATTCCAAAATTGAGTCCAACTATAAAATGCATTTTTTAATAAATTTAGGTCTTTTGAATACATTATAGACATCAAAGATTATCTAGATTGTTGTGTCAATCAATACCTCTAATTGATTTATTTTTTAGTGATTTATCTCCATTATCGAAATATTTCAGAAAGGAATTAAAATTGATTATTCATTTAATTTATTTATATAATAACAGATAATAAATAAAAAAATTATTATTTTGAATATGATTACATGTAATTATTCTCATAATTAGAAATGCTCTTGTGCTTTGGAAATATCTTCAGTTGAACGGTCCTCATCTTGTTAGATGATTTCCTTAATAGCGTCATTATGAACAGCTAATACAGCTCTACCTGATTCATCTGTATTTTTCTTAAATGCCTCATCCCATTCTAATGCCTAAAGATAAATAAAAATTGATTACTTTTTCGGTTGAACAAGCAATAGATCTGGCATATGGAACAGTTAAGACAGCACTTTCACTGGTGAAATATGAAGAATATATCTATCTAAACCAATATTATTCTTTGTCTCTTGGAGTTGAAACTGGATATTTGGTTGATGCTTAAGAGAACTCTTAATCAGAGATTAATTGATTAGCTCTCTTTATAATACCATCTCTCCAACTATATCCCACTCCATCGCTGAATTGTTCTTTTTATCTCCATAAGATATCTTATGGAACAAAAGGATGTTCTAAATCCTCAAATGCTTTTCTAAGAATGAATTTTTCCATTTGAGGTTCAAAGGCATTGATCATTTTATATTTAGGATCAATTTGCATAACATATTCAATCCATTATTTATTCATAAATGGAGGCCTAGTTTCGATTCCCCAAGCCAAACATGCTTTATTTGCTCTTAGTAAATCATATTTATGAAGATCATGAAGTTTCCTTATCAATTCTTAATGAAACTCTACTCTATTAGGTGCCTTATGAAAATATAAATATCCACCAAATAATTCATCACTACCTTCACCTGTTAAACATATTTTGATTCCCAATGCCTTAATTCTTCTACACATCATGTACATAGGTGTTGATGCTCTAATGGTTGTATTATTGAATGTTTCTGTATGATAAATAACTTCAGGAATGTAATCTAATCCTTCATCAACAGTATAAGTGAATGAATGATGTTCAAATCCATGAAACTCAGCTACTTTTTTAGCGAAATGTAAATCTGGAGATCCTTCCAATCCAATACAAAAAGAATGAACTTTTCTCATTCCTCTTTTACTCAAATCTATATCTCCTTTCTTTATTAATTTGGCAACAATACCAGCAACAATAGAAGAATCAACACTATAAAATGTTTATTTATATTGATACCCTCCTGAAATAAAAAGTCCAAATGGAGCATCTCCTTGAACTTCTCTTCTAACTACTTCTATAAATCTATCTCTCAATTCTTCAAAATTGATCTCTCCTGTTGGAATTAGATCAAAGTTATGCCAACTTGGATTATACCATCTTTTGATCGTGTAGGTTTCATCAATATAATGTCCTAAAATACTATTATTTTTATTTACCTGGAGGGAACTATTTAACTTCAATAACTTAATCATGAATTCCTTTTAACTCTGATGATAAAAATAGTGATCCATCTTGATTAAAACCATAATATAGAGGAATTATTCCAATATGATCTCTTCCTGCTTAAAATGATTTTGTATTCATATCTATAAGAACTGTAGCAAACATTCCATTAAGATAGTTCCAGAAGTTTCCTGCACCATACTATATTCTATATAGATAATCATACTTCTTTATATAACATTCCGACTATCTCTGTATCTGAATTACTGCTAAATCTGTATTTCTTCTCTAATTCTGGTCTTAAATCCCAGTAATCATATAGCTCACCATTTTACATATAGAATATGTTCTCATCATCTATCATTTAAAATGGTTGTCTTCCTTTATCACTTAAATCAACTAATCCTAATCTTTCATGAGAAATCACATGATATAACCCTGAACTCACTTCCTAAATATTACTAAATTTTCATTACAAGAACTATAATCTTTGATCTGTCTGGACCTCTATGTCTTATTCTTCTAGAAAGTTCATATGCTCTTGCTCTTACTTCTACTTCTGTCCCTCTTATATTTAAAATCGCCAATATCCCACACATCTCGATCAATTAAAGATTAAATGCTTACAATCAATTTCTCCAAGCTTTATTATAGCTAATACTCCGTAGTTTAATATGCCATCATTAATTTATTGACGAACAAAACCCAATACTTTACATAATATATAAAAACGATTCAACTTGATTTATAATAATTTGTATTATTTAATATTATAAATTATTTTTTTCAAAATTCAAATTCATAACGCATTATGAAAGTTATAAAGCTAATTTACACAAATTATTTTATAATTTATTATTCCATCCTCATTTTTTATAGCTTTCTTTCATTTATTTTAGTTGCACAATTTCTTAAATTCTCAAATAAACCTTTTCCCTAGACATTCATTATTTAATATTATTCTTATTTTATTTATTTAATGAATGACTCTTCTTTGTTATTGGAGGGAAATTTTCAAATTTGCCATGACATTTAATCTATTTTTATAAATAAATCTCTTATTTTCAAATTTATACAATATTACAATAATAGATTCCCCAAAGCTTTAAAAATATATATAATCTTGTAAATTTTCATCTTCTTTAATAATTAGTTGATTAATTTATGATTTTTTTCACATAAATTCTTATAACTAAATATATTATATTATATTATAATTTATAATTTCCTTATATAATCAATTTAAATACAATAATTTAATTAATAAACTTTTATAAATAAAAAAAAGAAGGGAGCATCAGGGTTCGCACCTGAGACCTACAGATCTGCAGTCTGCTGCTCTGCTACTGAGCTATACTCCCTAATTAATATTTTTGCTTCTAAATTTATTAAAATCTAACTTAAGTAACAATTGTAATTAGTATATATAATCATCATTTTTTGTCTTTAATATTTTAAATTGTTATTTAATTATACAAGAAGGAATTCTTTCCAAAAGGTAACTTGCTCTCTTATATTTTGAATTTTGCAGATAGCTTTGAGTATCTTGTATTCTACTTCTATTCATTAAAATATTTAAGTGAATTCATTCTTCTTGGCATATGATAAAATGGATTTTTTCCAATATTTGTTCTAAAAATACTATATCCAAAAAGCTTTTTGTAACTTTTTATCATATTCATTGTATTATTTTACAATTGATCTATTGTTTTATAGGTGTTAGTAAATCTAAATTAAAATAAATCAAATAAATCTTCACATTTACATTCTTCCTGCCAAATATTAAAGGAATCCTAGGATAATTCATCATCTGATTAATTTTAATCTTTGTCATTTTTTATCTAACTAACAATATTTTATTCTTTATTCTATTTTAATAAATTTTCCTCAATAAAAGATATTGATCTTTTTTAAATTTTTGCTTCAATCTAATTATTAAAGCTCTTTTATTTAGAAGCTAAATTGATAAAAATTATTACGGGTTGTATTTTGTCTAGAGCTTCCTTTAAGATTGTTATTTTGGTTAGTTTATAGAATATTTTGAGAAGAAGGGTTCTTATATTGTTTAGGTAATATATTTTCTTTATTACCTGAAGTTTTCATAATTGATTAAAATAATTGTGTTTTTTCACTTCGAAATTCACTTCGAATTATGAACTGATAAATTATATGGATAAAACATTGTAACAGCTATTATTAATTTTTATAATAAATAAAATAAAATCAAAAATTTTATAGTTGTTCTATTTCTCCTTATATTCTGCTATAGTTTATTTATTTTTTTTTTTATTCAATTGATTAATCTCTGAAGTTCTTAGATAACTTGCTACAACTGAGACTTTCTGAATTCTAAAGTGATTTTTTTTTGGTAAATTAAAGGGATCTAGATCTTAATGGTGTTTGAAATTGAAGGGTTTTTGATAAATTTTTTAGAATATTTTTTTTTGGTTAGTAAATCGGAAATAGGTTTTTATCAATAATTAATTTATTTTTAGGGCTTTCTTAAGGGAACTCCTCAACAAATAATGAATTATCTTCTTAATGCACTTTTTATTTTAAAATCACTTTAGGCTTTCTCAAAATATAAAATTTTTATGAAGTTAATCTTCCATATTTAGAAAAAAAACCTTCAGAATTAGCTTTAGTATCAAAAATGTTCATATTAGATGGATATCAAAAAGTAAAAAAACTTAAATTATTTATAATAATATTAATTTTCCTTATTTGTTTAGTATAAGTTAAAATGTTTGAATAATATCATAAAAATATAATTCTTTTTATTAAAGGGAATAATATGAAATGAAAAATTTAAGTTCCTTATTAGAATTATCAAATTCAATTTATTTAAGTTGAAATTGATATTTGATTATTTTTTTTGTTTTCAAAAATTAAATAAAAAGAAAAAAAATATTATTATTTAAAGATAACAATCTTAATCATTTCTTTCCATATGAAGTTTAATTGGCCATTTCTAAAACTTACTATTTGAAAATATGAATAACTTCGTCTATGATTGCATTTTCCTCTAAATTAATTTATAAGATAAATACCATTTCTTCTATTTAATTCAGTTTCATATAAGTCTCTAAGTTCTTATAATGAAGCAGTTGCAGCATTAATAGCATTTTAAGAATCTTTTAAGACACTATTTGCTTTAGCTTAAACAGCTAATGCAGCTTATTCTTACTAAAGAATAATACTTAATAGATTACCACTACTAATTTATCTTATAATTATGTTTTTCTTTAGATTTCATCATTAAGATGAGCAACTTCAGATTCAGTATCTGCTAACCAATCAGCTAATTAATAATAAGCAGCAATTTCATTAGCTTCTAAATTAGCTAAAGATGATCTTAATTAATCTTCTAAATCAGATAAAGCATTATAAACCATTTAACCAACATTAAGACCTGGTTATCTATCAGATGATGATGATCCATTTTCTTATCCTAATGCATGTAATTCAGCATTTCCTGAAGCTTATTCAGCAGCCAATTATGCAAATTTAGTCATAGCATCTTAATTAAATAATTGACTATATTATTTCAATTTATCTGAAACATTTTGAACATTAATTTCAACCATAGATGTTGGTTAACCAGTTAAATATCCACTTAAATCATTCTTTAATACTCTAATAACTCCTAAAGCATCATTATGTTATTTAATAGCTCTAACAAATAAACCATTTGAAAAGCATCTCAATTCTTATAATTCAATTGATCTTCTATCAATATCAGCTAATCTTTAAGTTGCCCATGCTATATAATCTGTTGCTTCCTAAACAATATATTATTTTATAATATTACTCTATATTCAATTCCTATTTATTCTCTTCTTGCTTTTGCACTAGCCCATGCTTTTTAATTTAATTCGTTCACTTTTGAAAGAGCAGCTATTCTAGCTTATCCAATCTCTTCATCTGAAATATTTTTTTCATCGGCAACACCTTAGGCTTCAATGTTACTTGTTTTCAAATCATTCAATAAATCATATACTGCCTAGACTGCATCATTAGATTCTGCTCCTGTCTAACCTTTTTATTCATATTCATTACCTATAATAATAGGGAAAAATCTATTTCAAAGGCTTGTGTACAAACCAAAGCTAAAAGTCCAACAATTATGAATTTATTCATTTATGAATATTAATAATTATATATTATATAAAAACGGGTAATAATTATAAATTAATTATTTTCTTAATTTTCATTAATTTAGCATCTTCTCTAATTCTCCTACTTTTTTCTCCAATAAATTCATATGAGTAGTCTGATCTAATCTTAATTCTATAAATTTTATTTATTATTAACTCAAAAATTCAACCAAAGGTTTCCAATTAATATTTTATCTTCTGACTATTGAAACAAATTGTTCTACACTCTTATCAAAATCTATTTTAAGTAATTCTATAATTTAATTTATATGTGTATCTCTTGATCTCCTTTATTTTGCTAAATTATTCTCTTATAATTCTAACAACCATTATCTTAAAATTGATTTTTCATTTGTTAATTACATTATACATTAACTGACTCTAGTTCCATCATTAAAATGTAAAAGATATATAACTGTAGATTTTAGTGCTTTTAATAAGAATTCATGAGACTCTTAAAACTCTTAATTTGCTTCAGATTTTGAACATAAAATTAAATATTTATTAATCTTTTCTAAAATTACTTGTAATTATTGCCATTAAAATTAACTTTTTACTTATCCTACTGATTTACTCAAACATTTTGTTATTAATGTATAAAATTATTTCGTTTGTTTTCCTGATTCTTTTACTTTTATTAATATGTCTAAAAAAGCTATATATAAATTAGATAATTCTTAATTATTTAAGATCTTTATTAAATTTTAATTAATAAAGTTATAACAACTTTTTTGAGCTCCTTCTTTGTTAATTGACTTAGTTGATTCTTCGACCATTTTAAAAATTAACATATCAAAAATGGTATAAAATTTATCATACGATATATATTTCAAAAATTAACCTGATGATAGTATATGCAAAAGTTTTTCTAATATTTAATTAAGTTTATCATATGATTATTCCTTTATAAAATTGTTTAATAAAAGTATAATTTAATCTGCCAAAAATTAAGGATTCTCAAAAGTATTTGTTTCTCTAAACTTATAATACATCTATTAAAATATTGTAACATTCTAATCTATTTCAATTTCCATTTAATTTGGAATATTTTGTGGCTATTGAAACTGATTTTTATTTCCACTATTCATTTATGAGTTGATTTAAGGCATTCCATTAAAATTTATGTTTTTAGCTTGAAAATTCTTTTTTTCTGAATTTGTTTATTCAGTTTTTTATTGTTCTATTACAAATGCTGTATTAAACCTTTAAAAATTTTACATAGACATTTGATCTTCGTATGAAGGATTTTCATTGTTTTAAGGTTTCTAAATTATAGCAGAATGCTAAAATTATTGAGGAGTAGTTTAAACAATTTATTTATTAATAATAACACTCTCTTCTTTCCAAATAAAAGATATCAACTAAGCAATAAGTTACTTTTACTATAAAGTATTACTTATACTCCAATCACTTGCATTATCCAACATAATTTAGATCAATTAATTTGCTTAAGAATTAGATAATTCATCAAAATCTTCAAATGCAATCAATAATGGTTATTATATACAATATTTTTTGTATTCACTTAATAAGTTCATTAATAAAGGTAGTGTTCTTTAAGCTAATTTTGATACTCCATTCCTAAAATATACTAAAATCATCATTTTAATATAAGAAAAGATTATTTGTTATTCAACAAATGTAGGTTTATGTTAAGTTATTAACATCTAGAATAATTATGATATTTCTTATTAGAAAGGAATATTTTCCTTCATCCAAGAAATTAGATATGCCCATTTAAAAATAATTTCACTAAATTCATCAGGTAAAGTCATTTTTGTTTTGATATAAGAAGCTGCTAGTTAATTTTATTATATGTTATAGCTAAACATTTTTTCATATAAATTTTAAGGAATTTAAGGAACTCTTAATTATTCCTTAATTCTTTCAAAATGCTAATCACTAAATGTGTTTAAAGGAAAAGGCAATGTTGGTTTTTCTTATGATTAGATTTTTTTAATGTCAAATAATGACTTTAATGCTAACTGACATTCTTAAACTAAGGATCTTGTTTTCAGATTAGACAAATGCTAATAATTCTTAAGAAATTCTTAAATAATTTATTAGTCTATATTTTTTTCACTTTAGGGAATGTATTTTAATAAAATATTTAGAACTTCTATAAGTTAACTTTGAGTTGAAGCATTTTTAAAGGTTGTTATTAGCTGGGTTAGATGATTAGGTTTATATATCTGAGCACATTTATCAAATAATTAATAACATAAAGATTTTTGCTCTGCCATTTTATCTATTATAAATTCCATAGTGACACTTAAAATATATTTTGATTATTAAGTAATTTATAATAAAATATTTCCTAATTCATTTTAGTCTTTATTTTTTGCAGATTTGTATTGTTTTAAAAAAACATCTACTTAATTAGGTGTCATTGTTGATGAATATTATAACTCTTAGATATCAAGGGTATTTAATTAATTTATTTAAAGAGGTTTATTTAAATTAGTTTATAAAAATTATTATTTTGATGAATTAGGAGTAATTGTGGTAGCTTATTATAATTATAAATTTTCTTTATTAAGTAATTATTATTATTATTATTGTTATTATTATTATTATTATTATTATTATTATTATTATTATTATTATTATTATTATTATTATTGTTGTTGTAATTATTGTTGTTATTATTATTATTGTTGTTGTTATTATTATTATTGTAATTATAACTATTATAATGGTTATAGAAAATCTTTTCCTGAAATTGCTTTAATACCTTCCATATATATATTTACTTAGTTTTAATATTTAATATATTTATCACCTTTTAAATCTGTTGCCATCGCCCCACTAAATAATTTAGCTGAAATTTTAGCCAATAACATGACTGATTTAGTTCTTACATCTGCATTACCATCATCTGAAAATTTCTTACAAATTGGAATCAATTATTTAATACATTAAAGTTTATTCAATTTATCCCGTGATGTCTCATCTAAATAATGCTCAATAATAATAAAAACATTAACTTTTGGACCTGGAGCTTTGTCTTCTAACAAAGCTTTTAGTTCTTCAAATAATTCATCAAGATTGCAACTATAAAAGAGTTTTTTAATAGTTGCAATAGTCTCGTCAACAATATTTTATTTTTTATCTTTTAATTTAGTTAAAACTGGAAGCATGATTATTTTAGCATATTAATTAAAGTTTTTTCTTAAACCATTAGCCATACATCCAATTATTTTGATACATTAGGTACTTATAATCATTTATTATTCATTCAATAATTTTTTTAATAATTATACAACTGAATATATATTTGGAGATGGTAATATTTTAGGAACCGAACATGATTTCTATAGATTGTCTAATTACTCTTTTTTTTCTTACCATTTTTCTATTTAAAATACTTTTTCACACCAAGAATCTGTATATTTTTAAAAAACTTCAACAGCTTCAACTAAATCATATAATTCTTAATTATTAGTATCAGCATCTGCTTCTTAATTTGGTGCTTTTTAAACTTCTGTTATAGTTTCAGCTAATTTTTTCAAATCTTGTTACAATTTATCATTTAAACCTCCAAAAAATGCTTCTATATTTTTTCCATACCATCTTGTTACTTCTTTGTAAAATGCTATAGCATCAGCTTTAACAGTGCTTTATTAAGCTTCTGTTAATTTAGACATTACAGGAAAAAATGGTTTTAAGTTGTCTAATTTTTTTAGACCATATTATTATAATAATTCTGTTAATAAAGCAATTGTTGCTTAAACAACTTTTGGATTTTTATGCATCATTTATAAAATAATGACTTCAAAAATAGCTGATTTACATGTAGGAAAAAGTTAGACTGTTACCTAATGACCTAGTTATTTTAATTTTTATTGTGTTAACACTTTTTCTAATAAAACTTTTATTATTTCTTTTTATTATGAAGACTCTAATTAGTTGTGATTTTCAAAATATTTTAATGCTATCTAAAGCGCTTTCTCTTAACATTAAACATGATTATCTTAAATTATAGATATTAGACATTCACAATCAAGTTCTTCATCGTTCACTAATTCTTCATAAGCTTAAAGCCTTACTTTCCAAACTTTTGATTTAATTCTTTATTTTAAGGGTAAATCAACTTTTTCTTATTATTAAGGATCAAAATCTATTAGTTTAATAATTAAATTACCTGGGGGGAACTCCTCTAACATAAAATTCTTTTTTTATTATCCAACCGGCAATTCATCTATTTGCATTTTGAATTTATTTTATATAAAATTTTTAATTCCTGAACAAATTGTTGTTAAATTATTCATTATAAAATTTATTAGACTAATTTTTTAGTTAAATTTTCTTATATAGAAATAGAAACTCTAAAAAGAATAAATTTATTTAAATTTTGGCAAAGAATTTTAGAATTCTTTTTGAAGATTCCATAATCATTTGACCTAAAACAGACATAGAAATAAAATAATAGAGTAATAAGACTAGAAAAATTTATTTAACTAGAAATTGCTAAGAATAGTCCAAATATCTATAAATATACATAAAAAGGACTTTCAACTTTTGAAATATCACAAATATTAAAAATTATTTCATAGATAATCTATATCATATGACTTATTTCTCGGAATTTAATAATTATTGTGTATTAGTCTTTTCCCATAAATGCCCTTTATTAATAATTGTTTTGGCAAGAGAGATTATAGGGATATATAAAGAATTGTTTCATGCTATTGAAGAATAAAGTATTTAATTATTTAATATTTTTAGGGTTAAAAAAACAAGAGAAAAATTGAAATAAATAACGAAAATTGGAGATGAAGTATGAGTTGATTTTATTTAAACGATAGCTTGTTTTATTTGAGACTTTTAATTTGATTAATATTTTTATTATATATCTAACTGTTAAATACATGAATGATTCTTTGGGATCTCTATCAACAAATGATTCTTCAGAAGGACAGGCTAGAAAAAAAAAGAAAAGCCATGTTATATCTAAAAAGACAGTTCGATAAATTAATATTAGTTATAATGAAATGGTCCAATTGCTTAATCCATAAAATTTGTTTATTAACAAAAATTTAGAAGAATAATTTAATGTCATTAAAACGTAACATTTAATCTTATCTCAATAGAATTGATGAATCTTCATATTTTCCTCACTTTAAATTTATATTTGACGAAAATTTAGTTTGCTCAGAAATAAAATGGGATCGTTTACCCACACTGATCAAATTAACATCATGAATATTGCTAGGTCATTTAGTTAAAAAATTATTATATTATTTATTTCTTAAATTATTTATTTGCATATAGTCTTGACACTAAATTATAAATTTCTCATTAATTTTATCTAAATATCTTCTGATTAATATTATTTAATTTTCAAATATAATATTTTTAAGATTTCTTAATCTTCTAACACTTCAAATATCTTTTATTTAATTATACTAAAAGATGGAAATATGGCAAAAGAATTAAATTAATAAGAATTAATCAGTCAAATCAAATTTTAGTTTTCACAGTTTAACTATAAAAGAATAAAAACAAAAAATTGGAATTTTATCTTAAAATGAAAAAAAAAACAAAAAATTTCTTAAGATGCTATTTCTCCATTTTTTATTTTTTTTAATTAAATTTATTAAAAATTACCTTAAAAACTCTAATTTTTTTTTCTAAATAACTTTTCAATCAGTAAATTTCTTTAACGCATTAATGTTTATCGCTTAAGTTTATAATATTTTTTAATGTATCCCTTTCTAAGATAATTTAATAACTTCTTATAATCCTTGTAATTTTTTGATATTTTCATTTTGAATTAAAATAATCATATATCACTCTAATTTAAAGATACCTTTTTTCATTTAAATTATAATTAATTTATTTGAATTTAAAATTATCTCGATATAGAGTAGGAACTATATAAAAAACAATAGATTAAGGTCTCTTATAAATTTGAAACAATTAATAGCCTATCTCCTAAAAATTAGAAAACTATAACTAATATCATCTATATAAAAATTGTATAAAAATGAAAAATAACAAAAAGCATATAAGTTAACTTAGAAGAGTTAAAACTGTTACCATATATAAAGTTCATTTTACTAAGGGATAAGGATTCAAAAAATGAAATTTTAAACTTCTCCATTGAAACGACTTAAGAATTGTGAAGAAATTTAAAATTTATGTTCAGATAAATTGAAAGAATAAAAAGAATTAAAAGAGATATTTCAAAATTAGAATACTAATCATTATGATAAAAATTTGAAAAGACAATCAAGTTACAATTAACTTCGGAATAAAGAACAAAGAAAAAATAATTTTATGAACTAATTTATTGAGAATATTTTCAAGTTTTCAAGTTCCTTTAAAGACTGAATCAATTTTAGTTTACTAAAAATAGTAATATTAAAAATACATGGATTTACTAAACAACATAATTTTCGCTTGCATTAGAGGTAGATAATTAAAACCAGTCTGCCATATATTTATCATAATCTAAATTTTCACTCCAATCAATTAGATTTTAGACTTCTTTATCAAATTCATCCTAAAGAAATAAATAGAAATAATACATCATCCATTTCTAAATATTATTTAGTTTGAGTAAAAAAATCTTATGATTATTAAACTTGTTTAAATTATTGAGTTCCTTCTTTTTATTTTTAAATGCTTTGCGCCCATTTCAATTTGTTGAGTCTTGTTTTTTTATTAACTTTTTCTTCTCTTTTGTCTTTTTTATGATGATAATATCGAATTTTGTTGGCAGTGTATAATTCTACAAAATCTGCTTTAATCATTTATTTGTTTGAGATCTATAATAATGTAAATATAAATAATAACTGGTCTCCATCCATTATTATCTAATCTTAGATACCATCCTTGATTATCATATTTTTATTGATTTTTCTTATATTCTGAATATGCAACTTTCTCATGTGGAATTGGATCTCTTTATAAAGATGAATAATCTCTAGGAGCAAATGCATTAAGATCTACAATTCCTCCATGACTATATATTTTATAATATATAATAGGAGGAAATTGCTAAAAAGTTTAAAAAAGTAATATACTTCTCCTCCAAGTCTAAATCGTATATGTGATTTACAGGCTGCATCTAATAGTTGAGCTTCATTTGGATTAATAGCTTTCAATAATCTAGCAGGGTTTCCTCTAATATTAACATTATAGGGTACTTGCATTTAAATAAAATAATGTCTTTATAGTATTGGAATATTTTTTTATTGGTAAATGATCTCCATGCTCTAAAATAGAATAATTAAGTTTACTTTTATATTTTTCTAGCCTTTTAATCTTCCATAATAATTAATATTTATATAAAATATTTAACATTCCGTTAATGTCTTCAAAAATAACAATCTATGGTATAATAAATCATGAAGACTCTGATCTTTTCGAGAGTGCAGGATCATTAACATTAAGAACACCTAGGAATGTACCGAATTTCAATGAAACAACTTAATTAACAATTCCAGGTTACGTCAAATAAATATGTGCAGGTCAATCTCACATATTAGCTTTAACATAAGATGGAAATGTATATAGTTATGGATCAAATTAATTTGGATAAAGAGGTTCAACAGGACCAGGATTTTAATTAGTAATGAAGAATGTTCTACAGATAGCAGTAGGTCTATATCATTCTGTAGCAGTTACTAAAGATAATAGAATATATGTTTGGGGAAGAGGAACAGAAGGTTAATTAGGATTAGGAGATACTGAAAATTTAGAAAAACCAACAGAACTTAATATTTAAGGTTAAGAAGTATGTTGTGGAAGTTTTCATACACTTGTAAGAAATGGAGAAACTTGTTATGCTATGGGAGAAAATTAAAATGGATAATTAGGAGTATTAGGATAACATTAAACACCTGTGAGATTGAATATATCTGTTGAGTAAATGGCAGCAGGTTTAGATCATTCTTTATTTTTACATAAAGGACAAGTATATATCAAGTTTTTAATTTAAGGTTTTTGTAACAGGAAATAATTTATTTGGATAATGTGGAGTATCTGATTAAGTAGTTAGAGAACCAGTTAAATTATAATTAAATTTTGATGTATAATAAGTTATTGCATCTATGGGTACATTTAGTTGTGCAATAAGTAAATAAGGTAAAGTATATTTTTGGGGAACTGGAAGTTGGGGTTATGCTAGAAAATGTACTTCATTGGAAGATTTATGTAAATTAGATGAAGGATAAAGAGTATCTCAAGTCATTTCTGGAGAAAATTTTGCTATGTTAAAATGTTAAGATGGATGGTATGTATTTGGAATGAATAAAATGCCTGAAAACTATTCATAATAATAAACACATAGAATTTAATTAAGCAAAGTCAATTTGGTTGATGGATAAATATGTGCAGGTCCTAATATTGTTTTTGTCTATTCTCATAATCAAGAAATATAAAAAACTATCTAACAAATGCCTGTTGATTAAGGTTCTTATGTATCATAATCATCAGAATAGGATTATAAATCAAGACCAAGTTATAAATAAAATAATGAAATAAGACAGACTCATTAATTAGCATAATCAGTTTCTTATTAACCAAGTAGTGCTATGAAATCTTCATAAATTCCTCCTTCTGCTCTTAGATAATCTTAATAAGTTACAAATATCTCATAGTTTAATAACTAGATCACTTCTTCCTAATAATTTTCAAATGAATACTAATCAAATAAAATTGATACTAACAAATAAGGAAAAGATTATAAACTTAGTGATTTACTTTATAAATCTGATAATAAGTAAGATGTTCGATAAGAGCTCAAATTAGATCTTAGATAATCAGAATAAAAAATTAAAACAGAATCTAGAACTCCTGATAACAGAGTTGATCTAAAATAAATTGATAGAAAATCTGATTATAAATAACCAGCCAAAGAAGATGAATTAAAAAATGAGTTAAAATAAGAATTGATAAAATTGGAAAAAAGATAAGAACAATTTAAATAGGAAATAATTAATTAATAATAATAATTAGATAGAAAAAATGAAAATTTAAAAGAAATTACATTTGGTTTCAAATCTGAAGTCAAACCTCTTTAAGAAAGAAATATAATATAGCATCCTTAAAAATGTTATGATTGTTAACATTTTGTTTAAAAAAATGAATACTATCAAAAACATATTAAATTTTAAGAAGAAGAAATATCAAATCTTAAAAAAGAATTAGAAATCATAAAAAACTAAATAAGATAAAAAGATAATTATGTTAATGAATTAGAAAACAGGATCTTAAAATATTAAGAAACTAGTTTTAAATAAGTTAATCTACAATCTTAATAATAATAACCTTCAATATACAAGCCAACTATGGAAGTGAGATTAAAAAGTGAAGAAAAATAGCCTGTTGTCAGAGAAGACACTTAAGTCAACTATTAAAAAATTATTGATTACTCACCTAAAATTTATAGATAACCAATAATTGAATAATCACCTAAAGAAAGAAGCTTTAATACAAGTATTATTGATAAAATATCAACATATTAATAATCGGCAAAAGCAGCGAGGCCAGTTCACTAAAATTTAATGAATAGATATTCAGCTCATGAGGTTCAACCATAACAAATCTATCAGCCTAATACTTATGTAATTCCACAATATTTCAAGGCAAGGAATTGAGAATGAAATTTATTATATACTTTAAAAATAAATAATATTTTTATAATGATGAAAGACATTCTATTTTATTATATTGCATTTAAATAAATTTTTACAATAAATGAAATAGTACTCATATCTTCGATAAATCATCTATCTATTCTCTTTATTTTATGATAAAAATTTATATTAATTCAATATTCGAAAATTTTTATAATTTTAACAAAATTATACGATCTTAAATACATTTAATATTAACTTAAAATATTGATTATATTATGTTATATTTAAATTGCCAATTAAACTACCAATCTTCTGTATTAATAATATATTTCTTTAATTTATTATTATTTTTAAATTCTGCATAATAATTTATTAATTTTATGTTGATTTTGAAACATTCTTTCATAATTTCTACTTTCAAGATTAGCAAGCATTTAAATTATTTTTAATTTAAGCTTATATCATTATATAATTAAAACAGTATAAATGTTATGAAACAAATAAATTTATAATCATTAATTAAGCAAAGAAAATTTAAAATAAGTTAAGTTATTTTTTTATTTAGTTTTAATTTATGAATTACAACCGAAATGCAAAAGTAAAAATTTCATAATGATTAAAGTTGTAGTTTTTAATGGATCTTAATAATTCAACTTCTTATCTAAATGTAATAAATTTGCTTGAAGATGTGATATATTAGCAAATTTGTCTTATTTATCAAAATAATTTAGAGGTTTTGTAAAGTAAACTCTAATTTAGGGAATCATTTGTTTTGTAGATTAAATCAAAGTAAAATGTAAAGATTCAATATTCTTTTCATTAATTTTAGATGATATCTTAATAACGCCTTCATTTTTATCTCTAAATTAAAATAATGAAATGAATATCAGCAAAACTGAATTTAAATCTAAATGTAAATTTTCTAATTTTAATTTATTAATAATTGTTATTTGATTTCCAAAGACAGATTATAATAATTTTATAACCTGATTTGAATTATATTTTTTAGCTTGAACCCCATTTAAAATATGAGGATTCTATAGGATGTTTAGAGATACAAAGTAATTCATGCATTATAATTAAGAAAATCTGTCATCTTTTTGTTTAAAATAAACATTTAAACAATGTTGGGCAATAGAAGTTAAGAGCCTGTTTTTTAAATTCAACTCTAATTTATCATGATTTTAGGAATAATTATTTAAACATTCAGAAGCCATTATGACCATTTATTATTCATCAGTCCAATAATTTACAATTTAAACTTTAAATTAATTTTCAAGTATATTAGATTAGCAAATTAATGAATTAATTAATTTATCTTATGAACCTCTTTTTCTGAATTCGAATACAGAACCAGATGCCGAATTACTTTGTAACATCATTCTAATGTGTTTTTCAAGTGTACATTTATTATCTTAGCCAGAAAGTTTTGATCCTCTTGTATATGTAAGCTTTATAAGTCATAAAAATAGTTTACATTTCTTAAAGTTGTCCTTAAATCATTATCATTATGGATTTATAAAATTTCTTTAGTAATATTGTTCATTTAATGTATTCTTAACTAATCTTATTGTTTATCCAATTTAATAACTAAAATTGATGATTCTAAGACTGTATCAATTATCTAAAAATATATTTTATGAATTTACCGCAAACCATTTTTTTCTCTCTCGATTATGTAGAAACTATTGCCTTTTATTATTTTCTATACTGTATTTAATTGCAATCATTCCTACAATTACAGAAATAAAACATAATAATAGACTAACATATATATAAGAAGAATTATAAGCCCAAAATATATATGAAAGCAATAAGCCTATTACAATAAATGTTTGTGACCATAATACATATCCTTGAATAAAAATAGCTATTTTAAATGATAAATTTACCTATATGAAAATAACAAGCACAAAATCCATAATACCAATCATTGCTTGAATTATAAGAATTATCTGGATTGTTTTCTCTAAATATATAATCAACACTTTAAATCAAAGCCATAATTATTTATAGAATAGGTAAAATTATATTAATTGCACTAGGGTATTTATCTACTAAAAATTTTGAGAAGATAATAAAAATAACTATAAAACAACAACTAAGCAATATAGCTATAAAATAAGGCTGACTTCTAAAGTAATAAATGGAATAAAATATCATGTATAACTATTATATTTTCTTTTAAAAATACGCATGCTTATAAAGAAAATGCTGTATATTCTTTTTTCACTACCGGTATTTAACTTTCTCTGTATTCTTATTCTAAATTTGCTGATTTAAAAGTTAAAGAGTATTTATTAAACATTAAATTATTTACTCTCTTATATATTTATTTAAAGAGAGTTGAATTAAATAATAAGATAAAAAATTTTTTGTATATTAGAATATTAATTCTTATTTGTTTTCCAATATTTAAAAGTACTCCTTAAATTACTAATAAACTTTGTAGGAGTATATTTAAGATAATATATTTTTGAAAGAAATTACATCCTCAAAAATTGAAGAAATTCATGATTTTTCAAAATCACAGGAATATTTGATATTTATTATAAATATATAATATTTATTATTTTAATGTAAAAACATTCATCATTTGAAAGTGAATGTATGAAAAATTTGGCAAACACACAATGTAATTGTATCATTCATGAATGCATTAAAAAGATTACCAGTTTAAACTCAACCCAGTTTAGGCATCTAAATAACTTACTAAATTTGTTTTAATCCCCTTATAAAATATGCGATGAACACAATTATCCTTTTGAATTTTACTCAGAGTAATAATAAGATATTTAATGTAAATTTTGCCTTCATAGCAGTAATGAAATTTAATTAATTGAAATCATGACCCATTAGGAAATAGGGGGGAAAATGTAATAATTTCCCAATTTTTAAATATAAAAGAATATAGAAAAAAAAATTAAGGAAATATAGGAACTAAAGCCATCAGATTTTAGAATAAATACATAAGAAGATAATTAAGATGATTAAATAAAAATTAAGATAAAGGAGAGATAAAAATTAAAAGAGACAATTGAATTTTTGAAATTGACAGTTCCAACAGAAGTTCATAATGAATTCCATGAAGCAATGGAAAAAATAAAACTACCTAATGAGGTTGGAGAAGATTCCTGTAAATATGATGTTTTAAAATTAAGAAATTTTTTATTATAAAATAAATGATAATAACATGTGAAATAATAAAGAAATTATTTCATCATGCTAAAATAATTATCAATAGATTGATAAAAATGGCAAAATAAGGTGAATGTGTAGGTATCTCTTCGTTATTGATAGTTTCTTCTTCAGGTTTAGCATCAGGATTATCTTAAGGTTCTATATCATTTACGACAGGATAAGGAACACACCTTTAATTCCAAGTACATTGTCCAAAATTACAATACTCTTATTTCAACCAGGAACATTGAACATTTTCCAATTTGATACATTACAATCTTTTATTTAATGAATCATTTATAAAACCTAAATAATTAAAATATTTACAATGAGCATAGCTACAATTATTTGCATTATCATTTAATAAACTACAATCAGTTTATCCATCAATATGTTTACATATTTGAGTAATTGAATTATAAAAGCAATGATTTTGATCTTGTATACAAGCTTTTTTATTTCCATTATTTTCTTCACAGACATCTAAAGGAATACATTAATTATTTTATAATAAACATTTGCTAGAATATTTACAATTTTTAGGATCAATTAATTTACAACTAACTTTTTCTATATGTTCACATTTATTATTAAACCAAGAACAAATAGCTTGATTGCATGATATATTGTTAAAAATAAGATCGCATGAAGTTTAAGCAGTAACTCTTCTACATAATTTGAATTCATAATCAAAATAACAGGATTATTATGAATCTTACTAACATTCTGTAATTGATACATTATCTTTGCATTGTTTTCTAGTTTTACAGATTTTGTTATCTTCAAAACAATTTTCAAAATATTTACAAAATTGTGGCAATAATTCTTCACAATTGAAATCAAATATAGATAAACATAAATTCCTACTTTAAGACCATTGACATAAGTTTTATTCTTAAATTTTTTAATTGTTACATGAATATTATCCAATAAACTCACAGGTTGTATTTGGTTATACAGTAGAACATTTACTCATTGCATAATCATAATAGCACTAATTTTCAGAATCATCACAATTAAGAAATGTTTTAGTATCACAATTTTAAGTTGCATAATTCCAATTACATATTTATAAATTATCATCCCATAAACATTTTTAAGTTTGGAGTTTACTATTATTTGGACAATCATCTTTTATAAATTTTTAACAATAAAAATCTTGAAGAAGTTCTTCACAAATTTGATTATCTAAATTATATTGACAGTATTTAAATTCTTTACAATTTTTTTGTCCAATTTTTTTACATTGTATATGTTTTGTTAATTATTTACATTATTATTGATATTCATCAAAATAGCAAAAATAATTAGATTCATCACAAGAAGATTTAACTTTGAAATCAGCACAGCTTAAAAAAGATCTACATTTTTAATCTTAAATATAACAATTTTCATTATTTAAACATCTATTTGAATCAAGTTAACCACAAGTAACAACAGCACTATCATACGTTTAGCATTTTCTATCAATCCAAATGCATGGAGCTGTTCCACTATTACATTTAGATTCCCAATTAATTAATTCACATTATGTTTAAGCACTTATTTTTTTACATTTATTTTCCAAACTATCAAAATAACAATTTAAATCTGAAATACTACATTCATAATCAGCTTGATTATAATCAATAATTTAAATGTATTCACATCTATTTTTTAAGATACATTTTTAGAAGTTATATTCTTCTTAATCTTTATCTATCTACTTAACATCCATAATTAATCCAAATTCATATAACCATGTTCCGTTTAATCTACCATCATTTTAAAATGTATCAACGTCATTCATCAATGTATAGTTCTAATTCAACTAAAGAATTTAAGTTTAGTTGATTAATTCACATTCATTATTCCATTAACAAAATAATACTGGATAACTTGAGCAAGGAGCTGAGTCCCATTTCTTTCTTTATATATATATATTATACATAACATTTCATCTAGATTGGATCCCAAAAGCAAGTTCCAAGTTTACATGATTTTTCTGTCTTTAATTGATCACACACTGTGTAGAAATTTAAGTTCTCTTTTATTATAATTGATTACCATGCAAACATCATTCACTTCATTAAGAATAACTCCTTCATTCTTATTTTCAGCTGATAAATATGGGACATTAGCTTCAACTATGTAACCTAGCATTATTTTTATATACTAAAGTACAAAAATCTGAAGCCTGTAAACATTATGTAATATCCTAGACTGTTGAACAGTTAAAATTAAGATTTGTATTACCAAACACAATGTAAAACATTGCAAATAATAATAGATTATTTATCTTATGCATCTTTTATTTTATTTAAAAAAAATATAATAAATTAATCAACTTTGTTATTATATTAACTAGCTCTATAGAATGATATTCTCTCTAATCATAAAAATATTCGAAATATACTATTTTATTAGATCAAATTGTATTTCTTATCTATTCTAGCATTTCATTATCTTTTAGTGTTTTAACATTTATCAATATATTTTATACTTATACACTATGTAGCAGTTATGATTGTTCCGATATTACATTTATTCTAACCATTCTAATTTGTTTCTAATTATTTGCAAAAAGATTCTCAATATAGTATTTTGATAATTTACTATATGTTGCTTATAATCAAGAAAATAACAGGAGAACTGTTTATATTTTTTTGCATTTTATAAAGGCTTTATTTAAAAAGCAAGAGATTAAATAAAAATGAGTTTAAACTCGGCTAAGGTTAATAAAATTATTCCTTTGATTATTAAAAGATAAGTTTAAAAGTCAGGAAATTAATAAATACCTATT
>CAJJDN010000004.1:559360-601365 GCA_905182985.1 Paramecium sonneborni
TTATATAATTGAATTTGTTAATAGTGTAATTAAAATTATTCTGATAAATGGAGTCAAGTTTAAGTAAAATAAATAATATGTCTGATAAAGCAATGGTTGAATTATAGAAGCAGCCATTGATAATATGGAATTCTGGTTGTATAAATACAATAAAATATGTATTAAATTGCTCTAACAGATATTAGATAAATTAAAATCATGTGTTGAGGAAGTAAGTTTCAATTTGATGAGTAAAGATTTAAATTCTGAGGCATAATTATTGTAGAAATTATCAACAAATTATGCTATTGTATTTGATAAAGTGCTTGAGATAAATTCAAGAAAAATAGTCAATGCTCCAGAATTACCTATTGAATATTGTTCAAGATAACCAAATTCAACAAGAACTGTTTTAGGTGGAACAGAAGTGTAGAATTTCAGTAATAATTGATAAAAATAATTTAGAGATACATTCTTAAAAATAGTCAGAATTTATAGAAGCTGAACAAACATTTAAGATGAATAAGTAAAAGATTTTTAGAAAGATGGAAAATAAAAGTACAAGTACAAGTGATGATGCAATGTTAAAGTTACTTTAAGGAAATATATAAAATGAAACTGAAAAAGAACTGTTAAGAATGTAAGAGGAAAATGAAGCAAATTTAATTGATCTAAAAAAACAACTAAAATTAAAAGGATTGTGGTCAGAAATTACTAGTAGTCATGCTACTTAAAAACTAAATGATTTAAATAGACATATGGAAAGAGAGTCATTTAAAAATGATTTATATATAACAGATCAAATTAAATAATCTAATGAAATTAAAGATGAAGATGAATTTGATATAAAAAAAGAAGTTAAAGATAAAATATTATTAGTTTAAAAAAAAACTGCTGAAAGAATAATGAGAGCAGCAGAAAGAAAGATTAGACTTGAATATGATTAATTTGTTATTAAGAAAACAGCAAGTATTTTAGTAAAAAAGAGTAAGACTTAAAATTTTTAAAGAATTGAAGAATTAGAAAGATTAATAAAAGATAGGAATGAAGAAATAGTAGAAAAGGAAGCTAAAATTAATTAATTATTTTTAAAATTTGAAGAATAAGAAAAGAAATTTGCAAATTTGTTAAAATAAATTGATAATTATAAAGTAACTTAAAAAATAGAAGTATGTAATACTATAGTGTAAAAAAATGGAAAGAAATCGGATGTAGAAGTATAAGTTTCAATGATGGATCCAAGAGTAGAATTATTTGAATTAAGATTATAAGAAATAATGGAGGAAAATGATGAAATGAAAGAAGAATTAAAATTATTACATGAGAAAGCTTTAGAAGATAAGATATAAAGTTTAACTGGACCTAAATAAATAGAAGAAGTCTTATTATTATTATTATAAAGTGATTTATCCCCTGAGAATAAAATAATTTCATTGAATACACTGTTATAATATATAAAAGATAATTCAGCAGAAGATATTGCAAGATTGGCACCAAATGAATTATATCGTATAGTAAGATCTAAATTAAAATTTAATTGTGAATCTCCTTTAGAAAAATTAGATGAATTATCTGCAGATGAAGATGATAGTTATGAAAAGAAATCAATAACAAAAAAGAGAGGCAGAAATAAAAAGAAAAGAGTTAGTCATATTGAAAAACCATTAGATGCATAAATTTAAGAATAAGTTGATCTTGATAAAATTGCAACATAAAGAAGATTAGTTTAATCAGAAACAGAAGATGAAACTAATAAATAATAGAAAAAATAGTTAATATAATTAAATCAAGTTGATGATATAACTAAAAAAACTAGTATTCATAAATAAATTGAATAAGTTTATAGTCCTAAATCAACTAATAGATCTAATATTACATTTAGATAAAAGTAAGGTTATTTAAAGAACAATCGTAATAATAGTGCAATAAATAATGATAGTTCCAAAAAAGATTAAAATTCTTCATCTGGTTAGTTTGGAGTCTAAAATAGCAGACCAACACTTACTTAATTAGAATCAAAAAGTAATAAATAGTCTTTCTCTAATTTTTCTTCTAAAGAATTAACTATGTAAAAAGGTGAGAAACATAAAAAAAGTTCTATTATGGATTAAAGTGATATTTAATGTGATTTCTATAAGTAAATAAAAACTAAAGATATTGGAATATAGGTTATATTAAAATAGGAATCGATTAATCCACCTTAACAATAACAAAATATTAATCATTTACCTATTTAGCAACCTTAAGTACCATAATAAAAAGAAAAAGTTGAAGAACAAAGTAAAAAACTTAACGAATCTTAAATTTATAGAGCAACAGCAGAATCTATTTCATAGAAAACTACTTAAACAGATGATTTTTTTTTATGGAATCTTTTTTAGAAAATGGCTGGCGATCTTGGTCTTTCAGAAGATTAATTGAAAAAATTAGAAACAGTATTTTTAAATGAATAATAATTTATTCATTTTTATGAGAAAACACAATCTTAAAAATAAATATCTAGAAATTCTACAATTTAAGTTGATACTTTAGGGGATTATAAAAGAGATAGTTTAAAAAATCTTGATAGAAGTACATGTTAAAGAAATTCAATTAAAATTAGAACAAGTAGTTAATAAAATATTTACACAAATAATGAGATGTTAGATAATTATACTAATTAAAAAAATGAGATTGCGGATGATGATTAATAAAAAAATTAACATACATAACCAACTTCATGGCATTCACCAGTTGTTAGTAGATAACAAAGTTAAATTATATTTTCAGGAACTTAAAATCAAAATAATAATTATGGATAAATAAATTAGCCTTGGAGTCCTAATGGAATAGGAAATGGTTTGAGATCTAATAGTCCTATGAATCCAAATTCAAGTTAAGGTATTAGAAGTGTAAGTTAACTTATAAATACTGGGGATAATGTTCATATATTAACATATGGAACAATATCTCCATCTGGATAATTTAATTAAAATAAACATAGAACTACATCTTCAAGTTAGAAAATTTTAGATGATATGTTGAAATCTAAAACTTAAATTATTAAATCTCAAGATTAAATATAAAGAGAATAGAAAGAATAAAAATTATTTTTTTCTGTTTTTGGTGATGAACTTTAAAATGATGAAGAATTTGATTTAGAAATTATTAGGTAAAATATGGGAAAACCTTTAGAAGTAATCTAAGATCATCTTAAAGAAGAATCTATTAAAAAAGTATTTACTTAATTGGCTTAAAAAGAAAAAAATGAATTAAAAGATAAAATTTTCTTAATTATTTCCAATTATTGTAATAAGAGTGTTCAAACAATCACATATTTTGATTTTAAAAAATATTATGAAAATTATATGAGGGTATGAAATAATTATTTATTGTAGGTTCATAAAAGATGCGGTGATGAATGTATTCATATTAAAAGATTTTTAGCAAGAATTGGATTTGGATTTGTAAGTAAACGAAAAATCTTAAATTTATCAAAATAAAGTGTATCTCCATTTGAATAGTTGCCTAAACTTAAATGAATATTATTAAAATAAATATTTATATAAATATATAGTTTTATATTTTTATGGGTAGAAAAAATAGAGATTTATCTTATTTGAAACCATTTTGTTTTTACTGTGATAAAACATTTAAAAATGAAGTGTATTTGCATTAGCATTAAAAAGCAAAACATTTTACTTGTTAAAGATGTTTCAAAAAGTTTTCATCTTGTGATTCATTAAAAAATCATGTAGAATCAGCTCATCATGAAGTTTTAACTAAGTATTTATCTATATTATTGTTTATTTTAGAATTCCTAATGCCACTGGTGATAGAAGTGATATTAAAAATAAAATTTTTGGAATGCAAGGAGTACCCAGAGTAGAAATTGAAAAAAGAATTAGAAAAGGAGCTGAAGAATATTGGACTAAAATATTAAGTGCTCAATATTAATAAAGAAGAAAAGAGAATAAATAAAGAATGAAGTAAAACAGGGAAATAAATAAAAAAGAAATTTAATAAGATGCCAAAATTGATGTAAAACATTAATTTTATTTTTAGAATGAAAAAGAAGATATTGTGTAACATGAATATAATCCAGAAGCTAAACCCATCAGTTTTGATCTAAATTATGAACAATTACAAAAATAATGATGAATTATATAACTCATCCAGCAGTAATAAACTCAAATATAAGTTAATTTATAATAAATAGTACAATCAAAAATCAATCTAAAATTACTTAAAGTTTTCTAAGAAACCTATCATTTTCTTTTTTATTATCATAAATTCTTTCTAAATCTGGGATTAATCCCATAATTAAATCTTTATTTATTTCTTTTAGTAATGCTAAAACACATAATATTTGTTATTCAAATTAAAAATTTTCCAAAAGAATCCTTAAATTATTTATTATTTCAAAATCTTTGATTATATTTATAAATTATTAACTTGAGCATTTAAATAAAATTGCATAATGCAATAATAATATTTATTTTTAATGCTTTTATGAATTTTGAATAATTAAAATTTGATTGACAATATCTTTATTTTAGATTATTTAATCAACATAATACTAAGCATAATAATATAAAATTCTTAAAGTGTATTTTTATCTACTAGAAATTTGTAGATGTTTTGCACAATACTAAATAAATTGGCTTTCATGTAAAATCTTAACAAATTTCATATCGCCATTAATAAGATGAAACAAAATTTTTAAGATGATATTATCAATACCTTTATTTAAATTATTGCAACATAATTCCATTAATTCATCTTATATAAACTTAATTTTTATTAAAGCATAGAATCCTTAAAAACATTCTTACTAAATTTTTAGTATATTAGGATATTTTTTTTAGTACATCCAAAAAATATGAAAGAGTTTTTCTCTTTTTGCTATAGCATTTTCTTCTCAAATAAATTTAGCTAACACACTTAAGAACCATAATCTCAGAGACAAATCTTCAAGAGTTTTGTATCTATGAACTTCCTCTATCATATATTCAATAATGTTTAATTCTAAAACTTCTTCTTAAACAATTTTCTCACTACATAAATTACCTAAAGCAATAAAAGCATTAGTTTTTTCTTTTGATTATAGTAATTCATAAAAAAATTTTAATCCACCAATTTATATTAAATCTTAAGTTTGTTCTTTTGATCCTGTAGTAGCATCTGTAAGACGATTGATTGACTCTTAATCTTTAATATTGATTAAATTTTGCATTATTTCTTTTGATATTTATGGTATTCTTTTTTCTTAAAACATTTTTTCATTTTCATTTCTTCTTATTTTTTATGAGAAACATTCTCTTTTTTAATATAATGAACTATTCATAAAGTTAAATTTCAAATAAAATTAACTAAATAGATTTAAAATAGCTAATTAGTTTTTTTATTTAGACTAAAAAATTGGGAGTATTATATATAATTATAATTTAATAATCAATAAATAAAATAATAAAATATTCTTCTTTATAATGATACAAAAAATATTCAAAAGTTTAATATCTCTTTGTTATTTAAAATCTTAACTTCTGCATAATNTTTATTTTAGATTATTTAATCAACATAATACTAAGCATAATAATATAAAATTCTTAAAGTGTATTTTTATCTACTAGAAATTTGTAGATGTTTTGCACAATACTAAATAAATTGGCTTTCATGTAAAATCTTAACAAATTTCATATCGCCATTAATAAGATGAAACAAAATTTTTAAGATGATATTATCAATACCTTTATTTAAATTATTGCAACATAATTCCATTAATTCATCTTATATAAACTTAATTTTTATTAAAGCATAGAATCCTTAAAAACATTCTTACTAAATTTTTAGTATATTAGGATATTTTTTTTAGTACATCCAAAAAATATGAAAGAGTTTTTCTCTTTTTGCTATAGCATTTTCTTCTCAAATAAATTTAGCTAACACACTTAAGAACCATAATCTCAGAGACAAATCTTCAAGAGTTTTGTATCTATGAACTTCCTCTATCATATATTCAATAATGTTTAATTCTAAAACTTCTTCTTAAACAATTTTCTCACTACATAAATTACCTAAAGCAATAAAAGCATTAGTTTTTTCTTTTGATTATAGTAATTCATAAAAAAATTTTAATCCACCAATTTATATTAAATCTTAAGTTTGTTCTTTTGATCCTGTAGTAGCATCTGTAAGACGATTGATTGACTCTTAATCTTTAATATTGATTAAATTTTGCATTATTTCTTTTGATATTTATGGTATTCTTTTTTCTTAAAACATTTTTTCATTTTCATTTCTTCTTATTTTTTATGAGAAACATTCTCTTTTTTAATATAATGAACTATTCATAAAGTTAAATTTCAAATAAAATTAACTAAATAGATTTAAAATAGCTAATTAGTTTTTTTATTTAGACTAAAAAATTGGGAGTATTATATATAATTATAATTTAATAATCAATAAATAAAATAATAAAATATTCTTCTTTATAATGATACAAAAAATATTCAAAAGTTTAATATCTCTTTGTTATTTAAAATCTTAACTTCTGCATAATGTAAGTAGATATAAAATTTCATATCATTTAAATCAACTTTGGTTAATTTAACTTCAATATTTCTCTAAATATTTAAATTAATACGTCATTTTTTGAAAATTCAACTGTTTTTTAATGTTTATTCACATAGCAAATAATAGTATCTGATTATCCAAATTTAATTTTGGACTATTTATTATGTTCTAAGAAATTCCAACTAGTATAAAGTTCTAAGAAAGAATAATAATAAATTTGATTACTTCCTCTAGAATCTAGATTAGCAAAGCTACATTTTTAAGTATTTGTAGCAACTCCAATACAAACTAATCCTTAACATTTTTCAATTTTAAAAGATAATTTGATATAATTATTCATAATATCATTTAAAGGAGGATACAATAAAGCAATACATCCTGCTTAAGATGATAATAAATAATCATTTATTATATTAGCTTCTCCTTAAATATGATTAAAATCAAGTCTGAATAGTATTTTATTAAAATCTTATTAGATTAGAAATTTAGAATGATTATCAATAGAGAAATCTGATTGAGCTCTTGAGATTTTACTTAATTCTACTTTAGATTAATTATTAGATCTAGATATACTAATGATTTCTGAATTTCTTTTAACTAATCTAGTTTTAATAGTATCTCTTTCATCATATTTTAGATTATCTAGTTATTTAGGGTATTAATATTTAATCTATCCTGTAAATTATTTAGTTCTTTTTTCGAATTCAGCTAAGAATTCATTGAAATAAGAGATTATTTAATGTCTTTTAGATATTTATTCTGAAGTATTTCTTAAAGCATTTCCTAGTTCATTGATAGTTGATTAGTTAATTAATTTGTATTCATTAGTAAAGAATCGAGATTAAAATGAAAAGGTTGATTATTAAATTGTTAAACCTATGAAGTTAAGTAAATCAATAATTTCCTTTTTAAATATCATATAAGATTGTTTAATATCCATAACAGAATCTAAATTTTTAGTTTTTTCTTCTATTTCTTGGAATGTATAACAAAATTATGAATGATCTGAATGAAAATCTTTTCGACAAGCTAAACACAAAGCTGGTTGATGTTAACAATGTGTATAGAGACAAATAGAGGAGATATAATATTATTAATTTGAATGATAAGGACAAGGTATATTTGAAGGTAAAGGCATAATAAATAATAAATATAAATGAAAATAATTTAGTTATTGAGTTTAGTAACTTATGTATTAAGTGCAACTTTCTCAAGTACAAGTTTAAATGATGCTTTAAATGATAATGGATCAGTTTATGGATGGAGAGAAGAAGAATAAAGATAATTTAAGAATTGGGTATAGGAAAATTAAAAGACATACAATAATGAATTTGAAATAATATATAGAATGGAGGTATTTGTGAAGAACTATAGAGCAATGAAAGTATATTGATAAATATTAATAATCTTTTAGCATCATAATGAATAGTTACCAAAAGATGTATGGGGATTGAATATATTTTCAGATGAAACAACAGAAGAGTTAATGGATAAACTATTTATGAAAAAAGACTATGAAAAGCATTATGAGACTTTTAATGAAGATGATTTGAATGCTATAAAAAGTGATGCATTATCTCATAATTCGTTTTTATAAGCTGATAAAACAGTAGTTGTTAAAAAAGTAGTAAAAAAAGGATCAGCAGCTCCAGAAGAAGTTAAAACAAAAGTAAAGAATCCTCCAAGTTTAGAATGGTTAAAATAAGTAATTTCTATTTTATTAATATTTAGATTACAGAAGTTTAATAATAAGGAAGATGTGGTAGTTGTTGGGCATTTGCAGTTTAAGATGTTACAATAAGTAGATTAGCTATAGCTAATAAAAATAAACTTGATTAATTATCTAAAACACATTTAATTGATTGTGCTGATGGAAATACAGCAGGATGTGATGGAGGTTCTGTTGGTGATGCATTTGATTTTATTAATAAATATGGAACTGTTTATGAAAAAGATTATAGAGAATATGATTAAAAAGAAGGTGAATGTTCTAAACCTAAAGGTTCTATAGGATATAAATCCTTTAAATCTGTTGAGGCATTAACCAAATTTAGTAATGATGATATTGAAACTGCTATGTAAACTGGACCTGTTACTGTCCTTATGTATGCAGATGAATCTTGGCTTAGATATACTTCTGGTATTATTAATACTTGTGGATATCCTAAAGTTTCCAATTATTAACATGTTGTTTCTTTTGTTGCTTATGATACTTAAACATGGTTTGCTAAAAACTCTTGGGGATCTAAATGGGGAATGAATGGTTACTTTCAAGTCTAAAAAAATGGAGATGAAAATTGTACTGATAAAATTAAAAGAATTACATATCCAATTATTTGAGAGTATTCTAATATTATTTAAGTATTAATAAATTTAAAATTTACATTCATTATAATATTATTTTTATCAATTAATATTTTAATGACTTTATTTAATAATTCATAACTTTCTTTATATTAAATATTTTAATTTCTCAGTATCAGTTCCTTATATACTTTCAAACAATTTTTAAGCCTATTTAATAATTATATTCTAATTATATACATGATGAACATTATGTGAAATTGCCGCTGGATATATTGATGGATCAGTATATGCTAACATTATAAATGTATTCTCTGTAAATTCATCTATGTACACTGTAAATTTCTCGGATTTTACTGTTATTGCCTATATATTTGCTGATGTTTTCATACAAGTTAACTTAAATTACTTTATTATATTTGATAATCTTTCGTATTTTTAAATATCTTTTTTATATATTATAATAAACACCTTTTTTCTCATTTGTCTCTTAAAAGTCGATTATCAAAAAAGTAGATTTTTCAAATAAAACAACTTCCTCACAACTACAAGTTTAACAAAATGCTTTCAAACTCTCTTTTATAACATTAATATTTGGTATTAAATTTTGAACTATTTAAGACCAAGCTTTATATAATGTTTCATCCCAAATTGATGTTGAAAACACATCTTTGATTTCTATATTTAAACCATCAGCTCTTTAAATAATCTCCTTGTATTTTCGCTAATTTTATTAAATTATAATCATACTTCAAATACAATCTTTCTTTCAGATTCTTTTATTTTATCAAATTTATGAATTAAAACAAATACAATTGCTCCTGGAGAACATTCTGATAAACTTGTTACTGTTGTTTTAAAATCATTCAATTCTTTTAGAAAAAGCTCTCCTTCCTTATCTACATCAAATACATATATCAAAACTTCAACATTAGAAAATATTGTAGATTTCTAAGTTGTAAAATACTCTTACAATAATTTATCCTAAATTTTATATAATAAATTTACTTATCCACCACAATCCCATAAATTTATTTTGAGATTCCCCATAAATTTAAATGAATTTTAATTTACATCTACAGTCAATCCTATTTGCATAACTTAATTTGGGGGTGTATTGGCAAATATAATTGAATGCATTGATGTTTTACCTACTTTATGTTAACCCATTAATAACATTTTCTTTAATTTGTTCTCATTGTTATGACTCATTATATATCTATATAAAATTTAATATTTATTTACAAAATTTTTTTTAATAATTATATGGATCTAAGATAATGAGGAATATTTAAAATCTAAAATAATAAAATAAGAATGAATTAACAATCAAATAAAATAATAAAATTAAGATGAAGGTTATTATTAAAAGATTATTAATTAATTTTATGAATTAATATATTTACTATGAAGAAAGATAAGATAATTGTGAGTATGAAAAGCTTTTATAATTTGTAATCATTTAAAGTATCAAATAAAAATATTTGTATTTAATAAATGATTTAACTAAATGAAGATATTATATTGGAAAATCACACTATTGCAAATCTAGAAATAAATAATCTATACTCATAAATTAAGTACTAAAAAAAATAGTATTTCTTAAAAACTAACATTTAAATAGATTGATAAACAATTTAAGTAAAATTAAAAGGAACTTTGATAGCATAAATAAATAACTATCAGAAATTTTACATGATAATTCAGAGCTATGAAGCAAAGAATTGATAACAATAAATTAAGTTAGGCAATTGAATTTTTAAGAAAGATGAAGACTTTGAAATATGTAGTAACTATTTTAAAGGTTACACTAATATTAAATCTTTATATTGATCTACTTCAAAAGAAATAACTTTCAGAAATAGAAAAGTACATTGAAATTAATATTAATCAATTTCATAAGGAATAAATTTAAATGTTTAAAAATATTAATAGATAAATTAAGCATAATTTTAAGTCCAATATGTTTAGAAGTGCTAAACGAATTCCTCGGATAAATGGAAAACATTTTAGATAAATTCAGATTAATTACTATTTTATGAATTAATATTTTTATAAATTAAATGTCACAAGCTTCCTTTACTGGCTTTATTACTATTCAAGACATAAGAAAACCAAAATATGATGTAAATCGTTTGTTAGGTCCTAATAATGATTAGTTTGTGAGAGATATATTACCTATTAAAATTTAAAACTTTGAGATTAAAAGACTTGAATGGGATGACTTTTCTGGTGAACCAAAAAAAGAATCTTTTTGGATTGCTCATAGTTATTGGAGTGTTAGTTATAAAATTTCTTCATAAGAAACAAATAGAACTTCTTCAAATTAAAAATAATCACAAACAGTTACTAACCCAAAAATTACAACTAAAAATTTTAAAGAATAATCTTAACAATTTGGCTTGTCACCAAAGTACTCAAATTAAAATAATTCTCAATCCTCAGAAAGAATTAGTGTTAAATAATAATCACCTTAATTACCCCCTAAAATACCTCCATAACAAATAAATGCTCAAAAGAAAGTTAATAGTAGATTCACAAATTAAATACCTACACCAAATCTTAGAATATCAAGTCTTTAAAGAGTATAAAGATAATAAAAATAGAAAAACCTAACTCCTGAAAAATCATAATCAAGGAGTAATTCTAATAATGTGTTAAAGAAAGAATAAATTTCAAAATAAAAATTCAATATTTAAGTAACTTGCAAACTTTTAGAAAAATCATGGACAAAATCAAATTAATACGACGATTTATTAGAACATGAAACTGGACATTATTTAATTGGATGCTTATGTGCTCTAGAGTTTAAAAGATAAGCAGAATAGATGGATTTTAATAATATTGATGATCAAAATTAAGAGATTAAATCATTATTTAATACCAATTTTAAGGCGTTTCTAAAAATAGAAAAAGATTATGATGAAGAAACTAGTCATTTTTGTAATGAGACAATGCAAATGAAATGGAATAGAAAAATTAAAGAATAACTATTGTTATATGAAATGTATTTTAATAATTGATATCTTTAAAGTCTTTTTTAGAAAAAATAAAAACATATATAATCCAAATACTTTATAAGCTGATTTCTTTTATAGTTTTAAAGATCCTCCAACTAATTTGCTATAATACATATTTATAGAATTATAATATTAATAACATTTAACCTTGATATTTAATTTGTAAAATTATATATAAGACGACAAAGTAATTATATTTAAATTTATTTATATTTCTGAAAGTAAATTTAATATTTAATTTCATTAATAAACTTGAATAAGTGTAGGAGTATAAAATGATTGCTAATAAGATCAAATTTTAGAGGAATAAATAAGAGTATTCAATGAATAAATAAATTTAGACGAGAATCCGATAAAGTTAATCAACCAAATCTAAATAGTCATCAAGATAATTAAAAATTAAGAAAATACGAAACTATATTTTATTTTGAAATAAAACATTTATAATTATATAAATTAAAAGTGAATGTAAACATATTAGTGAGAAAATTTTTTTCTATTTAAAATGCTCATAATCAATGGTAATAATTTTATATTTCTACTTAAAATAAATATTATAATATAAAAATTAATGTATAAAGGCTACCCGACAGAAATTAAGAGCAGCACAGGGTAGAAAATAACGAGACCTTATAGTTAATAAAAGTATTTTGTTAAATAACTTAGGGAGTATATAGATATGAAATCATAAATAAAATAGTAATCATATTCATGTGAAAAGACAAACTAATCTACAATACTAAAAAGCAAAGTGTCTAGTAAATAATAAGTAAAGAACAAGGGGAAACCAACACAAACGCGATTTTAATTTTAATAACCTTAGAGTTTATAAACAACACATCGTTATAATCAATCGCCATATGTTAAACCTCATTAATAATAACAATTATTTGAATTATAGAAAACAATAATGGCAGATTCTAATAGAGTTGGTAATATTGTGAATCAAATGAAGTTTCATTCATAATCTAAAAAAAATTCATAACAGCCATAAAGGCATCATAAATCAAATTAAACAAATTATTAAGAAAAGTAAACCTAAAGTTTAAATGGCAGTTTTGAATTGAAGAAAAGAATCTTCACAACAAATTAAGATGTAAATATTAAGTAAAATAATATGATTGCAAAATCTAACAGAGCATAGTCAGTAATTGATGAATATAAGACTACAGCTATTGAATTATAATAAACAATTAAAATTCCAGAACCAATCTTACCTTAAAGAGTTATACCTTATGATTCAGAGTAAAAGTTTGATAATATAATATATAGAACTGAATTTGAAGGATATAGAAAAGGAGATTTCTTAACATTTTAATCAGAAAATGAAAGTGAAAATGATGATTTAAGGAAAGCAGGGATTGAAAATTTCTTAAAAAACTTAACAGATAAGGAAATTTTACTATTAGAAAAATATATATATCTAAGAAAATATGATATGATGGCGAGAAACTCGATAATATAAAGAAGGAATGAATTAATGAGTAATAATCATACTTCAAGAACTTCATAATAATAATATTAATAACAATTTTGCAAATTTAACAGATAAACTAAAAAATGAATTTATCATGATAATTATTTTTATAAAATTTTCTTCTTAATATATTACTTTTATATTAATCAACTGCTAAGTTTTGCTGTAAGATCTTCTGATTTTTTGACAGAATCAACATGATCAAATACTAAGTTATAAGCCTTTTAAACAACTTCTATTTCAGATAATCTAAAAGGTTTAAATAATATATACCTTTATGTTTATCTGCTGATATATGCTTAATGATATTATTCTTATTATTCCTTAGTTAATTATAAAAGTTCTTCAGTGATAGGAATATCAATTAATAACTATTCTTTTTAAGCCAGAACAATTTTCTAAATTAAATTTTAATGACTTACTTATTAATTGAATTTATCATTAAATTATTGATTTAAGTTTTCAAGATCGGTGGACAATCTTTTTCTTAAAGTTTCGATTTCACTCATAGAATTATCAAAATTAGCTGAAGCTACTTCTTCTGCTGCAATATCTTCACTAAGACTTTTGGAAGCACCATCTCTAATTTATTCTAGTTTTTCTAAAATTCTTTAGACAGTAGGAACATCAAATCTGGTAGTTAATTTAATAAGAATCGTAATAGGATGATTAGGACCAAATTATTAATGACATTCAGCATGAATTTGTGTTAATATAGTTTGTCTATCTTATTCAGAAGTTTATTGGTCAACAGCTCTGCTTAATTTTTCAATGATTAGATTTAATGCATTAATAACCTTGCTTGCTTATTCAACTCTTCTATTATAAGCTTTGACATCAGCAGCTCTAGCATTTCTAATAAATTATTCTTATTCATTAAGAATTGCTAATTATTTTTCATAGGTAATTATGGTTTCTCTAAGAATGACCAATAATTCAGCTAGAGTTTAGATTAATATATTAGCATTAGCTAAATCTGTATTTAATCTAGAGAGATCATCTTCTAATTCACTAATATTCTAATCAAAAACTGCCATCTATCTAGAGTGTGCAATATCATCATCAACTTAATCTTATTTTAATGAATCTAATAATTCTTAAATAAGTTTTAAGACTTCATCTACTTATCCTCCTGTTTCTAATTTAATTTATACTAATTCCTTCAATTAATCACTATATGGGCTTTGGCTAAACTAAGAAGTTTAATTTTCAATATACTTAATGAAATGATTTCATCAATAATGAAGCTTATGGAGTCATGGCTGATAAGCAAACTCCTATTGTCAATGCCAATATATTAAAACGGATTAAGCTCATTATTTATATAATAAAATAAATATTACTGAGAGTGTAAATGATCTATATATTATTAAATTGCATCAATATTTCATTCATTTTAAACCTATTTTCTAACTGCATCACTTAAAGAATATTGCGATCTCTCATAAGAATCCACTTTCTAAGATGATAATACATTTTATATATAAATACCCTATCATTAACATAGTCATCAACTCTCTATTTGAATTTGTCTTCAGAAGTTCCTACTTAAGTAGAATAAATTCTGTAAACATCAGTAAATAAATTTAGTTCTTCTTACAACCTTGCTTTATTTTTATTATATTATATTTCTTCATTTTTTAGGTCCTATCAATACTTTTATTAGATAATACTTCAATAGCTCTTTATTATTATTATTACAAAGCAATTCCTTTTTCTCTGCAACTTACTGCAGCTAATCTTGCTTAAACTAATTGTTCTTCTAATTTTTAGACATTCTACTATTCAGATTAAAGATCATAGTTTATTTATTCGTTTTCGATATCGATAGCTCCCTTAAAATCAGCTAAAGTAACTCCAGTTGTAATTTCAAGATCTTATGCATTTTTTATTTGTTCTCTTATATATCTTTCCATATCATTCAGCATATCAATTAATTATCCTTTAACTGTATTAATATTTCCTTAAGAAGAAGGTTAAATTTGATTCCAATCAATAAACATAGTATCAGCAAATTCATGTGCTAATTCAACCAATTCTGATATTTTTGCTTTTTTATACATAGTTAAAAATTTTTCAACATAAGCTCCATATCTATTTAATTAATTGTTATCTAAATTTTATAGTGAGTTTCTTAAAAATATTATCAATCTTAAAGTCATATTATCATTTTTAACTCTTTCAATATAATTTGATGAATGTGTGCATCTATTTTAAATTAAGGCTTTACCTATTTGTATCTAGAGTTTCAATTCTTTTATTATTATCAACTAGTCTTTTTTACAAATATGCAATGAATTTATTTGTTTTATCAATATCTGATTCCCTATCATTGACAGATTTATCTCGACTTGCGCATAAAAAGTTTTATTCTTAATAAGCTTTACCTAAATTAAATATTATATTCTCTTTGAGCTAAAATGCTTATAAGAATCTTACATTTTTAGAGACTGTAAAATCTGTATTAAGTGTTGTAAGTTCAACAGCTGAAGCTCCTTTTAAGTCTGCCAATAATTTTTCTACAGTATCAACTTCATTTTAACATATAACACTAACAACTAGCAATAACAAAAGGCTTTTCATACCGTTTTTTAATTTTTTTATATTATATTAAATGAATTTTACTTAAGAATAAAATAAAGAAACAAGCATATTTTACAAATCTAAACTTTGTACTCATTGGTCAACAAGTAACACTTTATATTATTTTATGTTTAGAGGGACATTGTGCTAAATAAGAAAAATGCAATTATGCACATGGAGAAACAGAATTGCGTCATATACCACAAGAATATTTAACTCATCCACATACTAATAACTCTAGTGCCTTTTCTATTAATAATGAAGGACAAACAAACATGGCTGTCATTTAATAAAATTCAATATAAGGATAACTTTTAAATCCTTTTTGGAAAACTAAAATTTGTAATTTCTACCTTCAAGGAAAATGTAGAAATATTATTGATTGTAATTATGCTCATGTTGATGATGAATTAAGAGATCCTACTAGCTAAGCATGTTAATCTATTTAAAACATACTTAAATTATAAGATCCTGTTTATAGATTATAATTACTAAACTATAATGCTTAATTCCAGAAGAATTTGTTAGAACGTGCCAAAACTATATTTGAATAGATTAGAAAAATGGAATTAATTCACAAAAATAACAATGATATTTAAGACATGTTAGAAGAAGCTAAATTATTGATTTTTTAAAAAGAAATCGAATAAGCAACACTAAAAATAATAGAAATAATGTCATTGCCTAATTTAAATATAGATGAAAGAGAATAACATTAAGAAATAAAAAGTAAAATCAAAGAATCTATTGAAATTCCTTAAGTTTAATTTCCAACCACATCTAAATATCCACCTGAAGATATTGAAAAAATGAAATAATTAATGGAATAAGAATAAGGCTAACGATTACCTATACCAATGATACCTACCATCAAACCATTTCCTAATCATTAATAAGTTTATTAAGATAGATGTAGAAACCAAAAATTAACATGATAATTATATTATGTAAATAAATACATAAATTTTATTATTATTATATTTTATTTATTAATAAATGCCTATCATTTTTTAGCTTGTTATGCTGCTTACTTTTTTTTTTCAGCTTCAATTCTTTCTTTCTCCTTTTAATCTAACCATTCTTTTTTCGCTGCCTCAAAATTTCTTTCATATTTTATATCTTATTAATTTGCAATATTCTGTAAAGTTGTTCTACCTTATGGACCTTCAGCATTTTTTCTACCATTTTAAGGTCCTTTTTTATCTGTTCCATTTTTAAGATCTTCTAATAATTTTAACTACTATAATATCATGATCATACTGTATTCTCAGGTGTTAAATCCTCATAAACCCATTCATTATTAACTTACATCATTGGAGCATTAGCACATGCTCCTAAACATTCAACCTCTTATAATGTAAATAATCCATCTGCTGATGTTTCTCCATTTTTTATATACAATTTCTATTCAATAGTTTTTATTATTTCTCTAGATCCACATAATTAACATGGAGTTGTACCACAAACTTAAAGATGGAATTTACCAACTCTTTCTCTATTAAACATCGAATAAAATGAAGCTGTTTCAAAAACATCCATTTCTGGTATTTCTAATATCTTTGCAATCTATCTATTTAACAAATAGAATAACCTTTTTCATTGCTGATAAACTCAAAAAATTATTATTTTATTTTTGTGCAAGCATTAATAATGGGATAGTCCCTGATTTTTTTTCATTGGTAGGAAATTTTGCTAAAATTCCTTCAATCTTTTTATAATTTTCATCAGTAAAATCAAATGGCACTGAATCACTATTATCATCTCTATTTCTATGTGCAACAAACACATTAGAAAATCTTTAAATTGATTATCTCTGAACTAATTATACAACTTTTTATATCATAAATTAATTAATCAAAAGTTTTCAATGTTATGTTCACTATATTTTTTATAAAGATTAGAATAATCATCAATTTTTCTATTATTTTATTTTAATTTTCGAATTTATGATTTTAGAAATCTTCTCACTGTACTGTCATCTAACAATTAACTAGATTAACTTGTATCTTAAGGCTAAATATAATTATTATTTTATACAATATTACTTTCTTATATTGAAATACTATTCTGCAATATTTTTAATTTTTAATTTTCTTATTTCAATTTTTCTCTAAGATAAGAATTTGATAAATATTGATATCTTATTTTTAATTCTTTATTTTTTTATTCCTATCTCTCTAAATTTATCTGCTATATTTAATTTTTCCTTTACTCTACTTCTAGTTGACGATGCAAATCATACAACTGATTTTTCAATGTCTAATTCTCACATCTCTCAATAGAATGAGATTGTTATAATTTTTTGTATTTAATTTTTAATTGTTCCTACTTTTTTTGAATAATATTAAATTTAAGAAACAACATATTCTCTAAATTACTTTAAGAATCGGATGTTATAGTGCAGCAATCTGAATTCTCATTTAATTGTTCAATATAGTCATCAATAGCATTGAGAAAGTTCTTCATTTAACCTTTTTGATTGAACATAAATTTCTTTCTTGTAACTTCAGTTTTTGGTTTGGAATCAATCACTTTACTTTTAAGATTACCAAATGGATCATCTCTATATTTGTTAATAAATATTTTAGTTACAAGTCTAATTTTGAAATATTCTTTTTGTTAAAAGTTGACTTTGATTGATGAAGTGAAACAGATATTGAATCTGTGAATGTTTTATTATTCTTTAAATATAAGATTGATATAGCCTTACTTATGAAGACTTATGTATTTGCATAAAATCAGAATTTAACGATTATCTTCTGCTTCTCTTTCCTAATTCTTGTTTATAATCGATTATACTTTACTTGCATAATTAATACTCATGTAAATATTAATAAAATTAATTACTAAAATAAAAGACTTTCAAATAAAGGAAATTTTGCTATTATGAATATATAATTTTAATGAAAAAATTAATTATTTCCACAGTTTTTAAAATGCTTGTTTATGGTTAATAAGATTTAGCAGAAGCATTCACGCATCAAGCGATCGTGATAGAACAAAACTAAACTGGCCTAATTTATGACTTTATTGTGTGATGTTCAGCATGTGAGATAAATTGAGAGTGATACAAATTAATAAAAATCAGCATCACTCTATAAAGTAAGTAATTAATTTAAATAATTAGTTTATAATTTTAGATCATTTGAGTTATAATTAAATTATATTTTTATCTTTTTTTCATATATTATCATTAAACTGGAGTGAATAAAATTTTTTTTAGCTTTTATTTTATTGGGGAATAAAATAATTTATTATTTAATATTGATAAAGGCTGTAGAACTATAAGTTAAATAAAGTAGATTTGGTAAAACAAAAATTGAAACTAAATCATTAATTAGCTCATTATAAAAATGAGAACATTGAGATACAGAACAGCAAAATAAGAAATGAATGATATCAGTAAAGCTTTATAATCTGTGGGTTCAGTATAATTTATGTACATAATCATGTAGATGTCAAAATAAGGAGGAAATCCATTTATAGAGATCAAGAGAACTTTAGAAGAATTTTATGCAAAGATAACTATATTAGCTAAATCAGATTCTCCTCTTTTAACTTTGGCCGGTTCACTAGAAGAACTGTTACAATTAGATTTTCAAGGATCTTGCTAGATTAATTTTGGATGAATACAATTCAGAAAAGAATAGAATTAATAAGTTAAGCAAATAGAAATTAACAATTATATGAGGAAAGAGGAGAAAGAAGACAAATATACAACAATTAAACTTTATAATTTATAATTCTAAAATTGAGGAATTTAATAGTTTTTGTGATGAAATATAAAATATTTAAACATTTGTAGAGAATAAATAAAAGGGTTTAGAGGATAGTGGGAGTTCTCAAGATATTTTAAGAATATTTGAGGTTCAATGAGGGGATAGCAATTAGAGTTGATAAATCATTAATTAGTAAGGCGTCAGCAATTTAAGATGCATTAAAATAAATAGGTAATGATGTAAATTGTTAAGTGGGATGAGTTGCAATTATAAATCTTATGAAAATAAAGAATTAAATAAATTTCTTTTTTAAATAAAAAATGAGTAGTGTTCAATATGTAAATTCTAAAGCTGAAGTTCTTCGTAAATATTAAGCATTAGCAATGAATATAAATGCAGCAGCAGGATTAATGGAAGTGATGAAATCTAATCTTGGACCAAAAGGAACACTAAAGATGTTAGTTGGTGGAGCTGGATAAATAAAACTTACAAAAGATGGTGCAGTTTTGTTATCAGAGATGTAAATTCAACATCCAACAGCAGCAATGATAGCTAGAAGTGCTACAGCTTAGGATGATATAATTGGCGATGGTACAACAAGTAATGTATTATTGATTGGCGCATTAATGAAATAAGCAGAAAGATTATTAGCAGAAGGAATTCATCCAAGAGTAATTACTGAAGGATTTGAGTTAGCTAGAAAAGAAGCCTTATCATTTTTAGATACTTTCAAGTATTAGTAAATAGATAAGGCTGTATTAATAAATGTGGCTAGAACTTCATTAATTAGTAAATTAACACCAGATGTTGCAAATCAGTATTAAATATAATTAAATTTAACTTAGAATAATTGAAATTGTTGTAGATGCAGTCTAAATAGTTCAGGTACTTGAGAAACCTATTGATTTATTTATGGTTGAAATTATGCATATGTAACATAAAATGGGAGCTGAAACTGAATTAATAAGAGGATTAGTTTTAGATCATGGAGCTAGACATCCAGATATGCCTAAATTTGTTAAGAAATGTTATATTTTGAATTTGAATGTTTCATTGGAATACGAAAAGACAGAAGTAAATAAAAAATCAATAAATAGGTTCATAGTGGTTTCTTTTACAATACAGCTGAGGATAGAGAGAAATTAGCTAGATCTGAAAGAAGATTAACAGATGATAAATGTTAATAAATTATTGATTTTAAAAGAAAAGTTTGCGAAAAGAATGGTTATGGATTTGCAGTTATTAATTAAAAAGGAATTGATCCAGTATGTTTAGAGATGTTTGCAAAAGAAGGAATTGTTGGTATAAGAAGAGCTAAAAAAAGGAATATGGAAAGAATAGCAAAAGCTTGTGGTGGTAATTCTGTTAATGCAGTTGAAGATTTGACAGAAAACGATCTTGGATATTGTGAAGTGGTAAGATATTTAATTAATCATTTAATTAGTTAAGAGAATATACTTTAGGAGAAGAGAAATATACTTTTATTGAAGGTGTTTAAAATCCTACTTCATGTACAATTTTAATAAGAGGACCTAATGAACATACTATTGCATAAATAAAAGATGCAATAAGAGATGGATTAAGAGCTGTTAAGAATGCTATTGAAGATAAATGTGTTATACCTGGAGCTGGTGCATTTGAAATTGCCACTAGTGTTCATCTCTCAAAATTCAAAGATTCTGTAGCTGGTAAAGCTAAATTAGGAGTCTAAGCATTTGCAGAATCTTTATTAGTCATTCCTAAAGCTTTAGCAGAAAATTGTGGATATGATGTCTAAGAAACTTTAATTTAAGTTACTGATGAATACATTCAACATAATATACCTGTTGGTGTTAATGTTAATGAATAAGGATTTGTTGCTCCTATTGCTAATGGTATCTTTGATAATTATTGCTCAAAAAGATCATGGTTGAACATTGCTCCAACTTTAGCTTAATAATTATTATTGGTTGATGAAGTATTCTATTTTTTATTATTATTTTATAGATCATGAGAGCTGGAAAATAAGCTGGTGGAGCTCCATAATGATAAGAATGATATTATTATGTTAGATTATTACAAAATTAAGTTAATCAATTTCCAATTTATTTATATGTACACTATTTTGGTTTTGGATTTTAGTTATCTAGTTCCTTCTTATAGTTTTCTTCTGCTATTGTTGGATCTGGAATTACATGGTATATCCAATATAAATAACAATACAAACTATTATCACTCTCCTAAACTACATATATTAATCTTTGCTCCAATTTCACATATTTTCTTTAACCATTATAATTCTATAATTCAATTGAAAAAAAATCCTGTTTTTTAGAAACTGCCTCAAACATCTTACTCCATATATCCATATAAGATTCGACTCTTATTGCACATGGTAACATTTCAGTTTGAATCAGGTTCCATTCCATCATCTCTCTTGTTATACCCATTAAATGAAGATATTTTATGTTGTTTATATATTTTAGCACTTTAGATCCTGTTTAATCATATCTTATCAAGTAAGATTCATATGGATATTAAGATGCATACATGTCAACATAGCATATATCACTACATGAATTGATTTAAATATTTCTTTTTTTATGTTCCAACATAAAATTTCTTATGTCCTCTTTACTTTTCTACAAGTTCATTTACTCTAATAAATTATATATAACTTCTATGCTTACACATTACAAATTTCTAGGGAACAATGTAAATATTTATTTATCTGAAAAGTAATCAGTCTGTAAAATTTTGTACCCTACTGTAAAGAGATTTGTGCATAATTCACCTAAATTAGAATTGATTTAGTAATCAGTGCTAAAAATAATATCTATTTCTGTTCTTAAATATTCTCTTAATCCTAATGATTTGGGAATGTTAATGACAATTTAAAATTCCTTTTTTATTACACTATATTTCTTTTATTCTTTCTACTTTTATTTCCCTATTTTAGATGATCTCGTTAAACCTATTATTTAAATATCAACAATATCTTAATTGCTTTTCATTTTCCTTCAAATGTATCTAAATTATTATATTTAAAATCAATAAACTTTTGTAAATATTTAATAACCTTTTTCAGATTAGAAGTTTTTAATAATGACCTAATTTTATTTCAAACAAATTCATTTTCATGAAAATGTTGTCATCATCAAGATTGATTTTCTTATTTTCCTATATTCAAAATTTTTTAAACAACAAAAATTTTTAAATTATCTATCAATTCATCATGATTTCAATATCAATCAATATTTCGTTAATCATAAATTTTTATTTTATAATTATCAAACCTAAATATTAATTAGAAAATAAATAATAATTGTTATAATTAATTTTGTTTTTTATTGAAATTCTAATTTAATGTGTGCCTCTCAAGTTTTTTTTTTCAAGAATTCGAAGTTTGAATAGGTCAAAACTATTGTTTCTTTATTTACAATTTAATATATCAAGATTAAACCTTGTAAAAATTTTAAAAACAATTTCATTTTATATTGTAATTGGAAGTTCTTTGTTTTGTAAATCCTCCGAAAATCTTTTGTAGAAAAGTCTTGTTATTTTCTTTCCATATTTAGATATGAGACCAATTTATTAAAGAAAGATTTATTTAAAACCCTCTTTTTGATTATTAATCCTTAGTGTGCATTTCACATCCATATAAGATTATCGAGATGGATGAATTCAACAAATTCAATTTTTAAAAAGAAAATTCGTTTCTTCAATTAATTCAGCGTGACTTCATTTTAAAGCATGCTTATATTGAGCACCTCTACAAAAAAGTTTTCAGTCCTAATTCACTCAAAAGGATATATGTTTTTCAATATTATATTAAATGGTTATATTGTATATTATTGCAATATTAAATTTTATACTAGTAATTTTAGAAGTAAGTATTTCTAAAACTAAATTTCTTGTCATCATCAATGTTTCATCGATTAAAATAAGTTAAATTTTTAATTTTGTTAAATTAAATTACTAAATTTTTAAATTGAGATAACAATGTAGAAATACTTTTTTATTCTTTTCAGATGAATAATGTTGGAAAATCTTAAACAACTGTACCAGATTACCCTTGAATAAACTACAAAATTAAGTAGTTTCTTTCCAAGAATTAAATTTAAGAAATGACTGAATATATTTATTTAAACGTTTCTATTATATCTTAACAGCAAACTCTAAATCCATTTTAATCCATCAATGAGTAGTTTGCACTGTATAATATAAAGATTTTTTACAAGATAGTAATGATTACAAAAGTGTGAGAGATTCAAACAATATTGTATTTTTATTAAAAATGTTATGATGGTTATTTATCAAATTAATATTTATAATATATATTTAATTAGTTTTACAATTCAGTTATTTATTTTAATTATTAATTTATGATAATAATACCCATTTCATAATAAAATTTGATTCTTATAGCTTATCATATAAATTGCAAGTCAATTATAGATTCAAAAATAAGGATGCTTGAAAATTGAAAAAGGATTAGAAGAATTAGACTCTTAAGCATTTCTTATTATAGTGATACTTTATTTATAAGGTTGAAATGCAACCTTAATACTTAGGATAATATTGTATGTGATACTTAAACCCTCATGCCTCTTTAGTAAGAATAATAAAAATTGTTTATCATGTCAAGTTGGATGCAGATTAACAAAGTATGAATGATTTATTTTCAATTAAATCAAATAATATTATATTCATTAAGATAATATATATAAAATCTTTCATTCCTTTTTTCCAAATAGTTCCATTAATAATGATAAAAGTTGTAAAAACAACATTATTATGTCAATATAAATTTATAAAGCTGCCACTATATAATCATCAATAGAATAAGAATATTCCTAAAAATCTAAATTTTTTTATTACTTTGTTTCCAATCAATAATTAGGTATCATATATTAAATAAAATCCATACAAGATGGCTAAACCAGCTACATATATCATGTATATAATTTTGGAATTGAAAATAAAGCAAAATAGTCCCAGCACCATCAAAACAGCTGAGAATATGAAAAGGCTTCCACCAGCCATTGTTATATCTGACTTTGTTGTAAAAGCATATAAAGTTAATGATATTGTTATTGCTAATGTTAATACTGCAGCAATTAGAACCAACTATCCACCATTTTCTGGATATATCACATATGCTATTGAGCAACTGTAACTCACTATCCAAGATTCACAAAAAGTAAATATTCCCAGAATTATGTAATTATTAGGAACTTTTCTAGAAACTCTAATGATTTAAATAATCTTTATACTTTTTACAGCAAACTATTGATATCTCACAAATCAAACCAATTATGAACAAAAGATAGAAAAGCCAATTGTTTTATAACTAATAAATTGCAAACCCTGTTGATAAGTAAGAAAAAGCACAAAATATAGTTGTAAAGACCAGTTGAAAGCTTAAAATTAAGTAAACCTAAATTAATTTCTAATCTTTTACTTTGCGAATGAACTGGATTCTAACATTTTCATCATTTAATAAGGTTTTATAATCTCTTTCTATCTCAAATGTACTTAAATTTTCCTAATACATAATAATTTAATATAATTAATTAATAGAAATTATGTTAATTGAGATTTAATTATTAACAATTAATTAATATTTTCGAAAAAAAATTGAATTTCCAGAAAAAAATTTTCATAAAAATTGAATCTTCATTCTCAATATTCATAATTTCACAAACTTTGTATAATTACAGATAATTATTAGCAGTTTATAGGTTATAATCATTGATGTGATTAAATAAAAGAAATTAATGATTTTATCTATTAGTAAAAAATAATCTTATAATTACTTGAAGGTTCTTCTTTCCTTTATTCAAGTGAAAGATGATAACTAAAATAATTTTATCCTTAATTTAAAATAGAACTAAAACGATAATAAACAAACTAAATTAATCGAAATCAGAATTTCAATTATTTGACTTTTTGTTATAATATGTGTATAAATAAATGAATATAAAGAATTCATTTCGCTTTCGATAATTTTTGATTCAGCATTTATATAAATTGAGTCTTATATTATTTCGGTATTAAACATGATGGCTAGTTGATCTGATGTTTGAGTTATAAACATATTCAATAGCTTCTTTTTTAAGAAATCTGTTGGCTATAATTCTAAACAACTTTTATTGGGTATCATCGTTAAAGTATTTCTTAATATGATTAATGTTTTTTATATTATTTTTTAATTATGTTAAGATTTTCAAAAATTCTATTCCTTATTTTTCACCTAAATATTTTAATATCTCAATTCTCTATCTAATTATGTATTAGACTATAGCTTTTGCATAATTTTTTTATATGTTCGTAGATTTTTGAGACAAATTTAATGCTGATAAACTTTTTTTTGATTTCAGTTTATTTGTCATAATTATTGAACTATTACTTTCCTCTTATTATTTCTCTTATTTTTAAGCTTCAGAACTTTCAGTAGGTAATTTTGATACCTCCATAACATTATTCTTTTCTTATAAGCAAGGTATCTATTGTAAATATTGACTATTGAAGTGAAATTCTTGTTATCCTATATATCCTTAGACTATTGGCATATAATAAATAGGATAAATAATTGGTTATTGGCTTTGGATGTAAGCAGTTGGGAAGGATTGATTCCACATAAGTTTTTAATTATTATTTAATCGATTTCATTTATACTATTTAAAGAAGAATTTCGGTTTATTTCCTTAAAAAAAATTATTTGATTTTTATAAAAATTTAGTATTTTATTAAAGTGATAACAACTGAAAAGCCTACTCTAGTTTAAACTTATGAGAAAGACCCTTTTTAACCTATATATGGATCTCTCATCTAATATGAGAGGTAAAATGATATCTCAAATTAATTTTCCTAAAATTTGATTTTTTATACAATGCATTATCAGTTATATTACTAAGTAAAATTTGTAAATTTTTTTTTTAAATATTCAAATGTTATATTCTCTGTAATTTAATCTTAAAAGGCCATATGACTTAACAAACATATTCTTATTTACTATTTTTGAATTGTTTCATTTTTTGTAAGTAACATTCCCTTTTTTTCATATATCAAATTAATTTATTCTAATAATTTTCTCAAAATCAGTGTTCAAATAAATTATATAAGAACCTAATTTGAATAATTAAACAATCCAAATTTTGTTTCTAATTCTAAAAATTAACAAATGCAAGGTTTCGTTCATTGTTAAAAAAAAAACGAATCAAGCATATAAACTTCGAAATCTATTTCAAATAGTTTTCTGAGCGTCTCAAGTTGTCAATCAGGCATCTATATAAAAAGTATAATTGTTATCTTTTTTTTGGAACAGAAATCTAAATTTTCATTTTCTATATAAAAGTAATGAAATTTAGATAAATAATTAGTTGATACATTATCATAATTCTGATTAATCATATATCATATCATTCCAAATCAGATAATCAATTGTGTAATTCATATTCATAATTATTAATTTAATATATAAAATAAATTATTATCAATCGAATTCTTTTTGTACTAAAAAAATTTTTCTTTAAAAAAATATTTAAATTCAACAACTTATTTATTCATAAAGCACCTTATAAAAAATTATCATAAATTCATTTCTTCAATCTAAAATACTTATTCTCTTTTTTCTTCAAATTGACCTTATATACTCATTTTAGATTTTTAAAGGAATTGGTCTAATATATAAAAAAACAAAGAATTTATTTTATTTTCAGTTTAAATATTTAATCTTTTTAATTATCTTTAGATTCTTTTTCTAATTATGCTAATTAATTTTTATTTGATTAAAGAGTGTAATTTCTTGTATAACTAAGGAGTATTATAGATAAAAGAAATAGATACATAATTTTAAGAATAATAAAGTAAAGGATGAGATCATTGAAGTCAATCGATAATAAGATTTAAAAGAATCTTTAGATATGATAAAATGATAAAAAATTGAACAAACGAACATTATTTTAAAGCAAAATTATATATATAAAATTCAATTTTTGTTGATTCAAAAAAATTACCACCATGATCTCTCTGCTTAGGGTCTATTTCGACTAGAAGATAAAAGACCACAGCATAATCCATTATTATTTCCTGAAGGTTTCAAACCTTCTTATTTTATTACTTATTGTTAAATAATTTATGGTCTATGCGAAAATATTTTGTATTAAGTAGGTTTGACATCTTTAAGCATTTTTTAAACTTCTTCTTTTGCACAATGATGTTTTGATAATTATAAAGCTGTTTTTCCTTTAGTACTCAATTTATCTTTTGATGCTCCTCTTGAAAGTAAGAATCGAATAACATCTAAATTTACTCTCAAATCTCTTGGATTTAATTTATCTTTAACTGCACAAAATAACATTAATAATGTATATCCTTTTTCAGCATTTACTACTGCATCAATATTTGCTCCATTATCTATTAATAATTCGGCCAGTTTAAAACATAATTGCTTATTCTCAAAATAATTGGTTTCTTCTTCCAATCTGCTGAAACAATAAAATAAAGGCACAGATCCTTTAGAATCTGCTTAATTTACATTAGCATCTTATTAAACTAAAAGTTCAGCTATTTCATAATATCCATTGCTACAAGCTAATTTTAAAGCAGATAATTCTTATGGTTTACTAACCATATTTACTTCTATTGCCTCATTTTATAAAAGGAGTTTAACTATTTCTAATTATCCTGTCGCAACTGCCAAAGCTAAAGGAAATATTTATTTATCTATAAAATCTTCACTAAATTCTTCTAAATAATTTAAATCTCTAAGATGAATTTTCATTGATTTTAATTAATCTATATTACCTTCATAAATGGAATGCAAAATTAGTTATTCGATATTGCAAATATTAGTGTTAGAAAAGCGATATGCTAATATAGATTAATACATATTACTTGATTCATCTTTCTTTATTTCTATTGTTTGCATATCTGGAGTAGGATCAGCATTTACTTATGGCAATTCTCCTATAACCTAATGAGAATTCGATCTCATTAATTTTATATTTTATAATTATTGTGTATGTTAAAATTAATTCCAGAACAAAAATTCAAAGTTTTAGCTTTTTAAATGGATAATATACACAAAATAATTCCTATTTTTTATAATTTAATTTAAGATGCTCTTTTGAAGCTTTAAAACTTCTAAAAATTAAAAATATATTTAATTGCCTTCAGAAATAAATATTTAGGAGAATTATATTTTATAAAACATTATATTTTATCATAATAAGACAAATTTGATTAGTTAATTGCTGAATATTTTAATTTGTAATATTTAACGTAAGTTAATCAATTCTATAAAAAAAACAATTTCTTGTATTTTTACTTGTAAAATAGTAAATTTTTATGAAATAATAAATTTTCTGATAACTTCTGATTTAAAAGAAATCTCTGACGTTCTAAGAAAAGTTTAGTTAAATATATAAATTATAATGTTGAATCTTTTATTTAATAATTATTTATAATAAAATTACAATTCAAAAATAAATGTCTAGAGGTATGTGTTTATGTAAATTTTTAAAGTTAAGAAATCAGAGCCCTTATTAATGGATGTCGATATAGTGGAAAAGGAATCTCACTAAAGAATGAAAGAAGGTATATATTTTTCTTGATTAATCTAGAAATAAAAATAAAAGGAATTTCTAATGAACCACATCCAAAGGATAGAGAATCTGGAACAGGAAGAGGGTATGATATTAAATAAATATTATGATAGAAAAGAAATGAGAAAGAATGGAGTTGGGAAGAATAATTGGGGAACATACAAAGATGATTTGAAAGACTATGGAATTGATGAAGACGAATCAGAAGATGCTTATAATGATGAAATTAAACAAAACACTACTAACTTTAGAGCAGCTGTACCTGAAAGGGAAATTATAATTGATGATCATAATTTCCCGAAACTTAGTTGATTTTTAATAATTAATTAATAATCAATCATCTAAAGATTTAGTTTCTTTTTCTTTATTTATGTTTTGTTATTAATCTTGTGTTTTTTAATATATAAGGTTGATTCTTTTAAAAACATTTTTCGCTTTTTATATTAATATCATTTGGTGCCACTTTTATGATTTCAATCTAAACCCAAATTTTTATTAGAAACTTAGATTAAAAATATAGATTTCATTTTAACAATATTTCTTACATAATTATAGTCATTATAAAAAATCAGTTAAAAATGGAAATCTTTGATTAACAAAATTTACAAAAGTATATTTGAGCAATGCAATTCAATAGCGAATGAGTTTATAAATTTTGAGAAATGATTTTTTTTATTAAATATGAAGAAAATAATAAAAATAATCATTTTGTAATTTTATAGATTCCTTTTTATAAGATGAAAGGATTTCATATAGAAAGTTGAGAAAAATATTTTTGAGTTAATGTGCAACTTTAATGATAATTAAATGAATTATTATTTAATATCCACAAATAGGCTTTGGTTAGAGAGTAATAATAAATACAGAGGGCATATTTATAATCATCAATTTTATAACCCATTAAAAGATTTAAAAAAATAATGAACTAGATGAGATACTAAAACCTATGGAATTAGAAAATGAGTATTGGATGATTGTTTGGAATATGAGAATGAATTTGACTTCTATTAGTGATTTAATGTATATTCATAATTATTTGGTAAAGTCAATATGTAAATTATCTCTACAATTATCGAATGGAATTTTTTAGGTTTAACAGTCTTTGAGAATGTTTTTGACGCAATTTTTAAAATACATGTTTCTAAAATTTGTATTGAATTCTATACTTTTTATGATCTGTTTCTCCATCCTCTGGAATATCTTCATAGGTATTTAGAAAACAAAGGGATGATACACACCAATTAATACAGTTGTCATTAAATCCTTTGGGTAAATGCAAACATTATTGATTTTCACAAATTTTCTCTAATTTGGTAATGAATTTATCAGATAAAGATTCCCCTTTAGGAAAAGCGTGTATAAAAAGTGTAATTAATAAGATAGTTTAGAGGTGTGATTAAATCATTAAATAATTATAGATATGGATTAATAATAAGGAATTCCTGCTGAATAAATAAACTAATTAGTAAATAAGCATTTCGATGATGCATTACCAAAATTGATAGAGATTTTAAAGATTCCTAGTCAATCAAGAATGTTTGATCCAGAATATTTAACAAATGGATTATTGTTAAGAACAGCATAAGAATTCCGAGATTATATATTAGGAGCCAATTTAAAGAGTAAAAAGAATAAATATAAAATTATTTAGATGTTAAAGTAGAGCTATTAGAAGATGAGGGATATTCTCCATTCTTATTTGTTGAAATAGATGGATCAGATGGTTAGACAGATGGAACAGTGTTATTTTATGGTCATATGGATAAGTAACCACCATTTAATGGTTGGAAAGAAGGATTGAGTGCATATGAACCAAAAATAGTAGATGATAAATTATATGCAAGAGGAGGAGCAGATGATCATTATTCAGTATTAGGAGCAGTGATAGCAATTAGAACAATATAAGAGTTAGGTTTAAAACATCCAAGAATTGTAATGACATTTGAAGCAGATGAAGAAAGTGGATCTGCACATATAGATCATTATTTGGCAAAATTAAAAGAGAAAATTGGAGATGTTGATTTAGTTGTTTGTTTAGATTCAGGATGTGGTAATTATGAATAATTATGGATAACTACAACACTGAGAGGTATGGTAGGTGCATGTGTTACTGTTAAAGTTTTAGATGAAGGAGTTCATTCAGGTGATGCATCAGGCGTTGTACCATCTTCATTTAGAATCTAAAGACTTCTATTAGATAGAATTGATAATCCAAACACTGGAGAAGTTGTTGAAGATTTCTAAGTTAACATTCCAGGAGAAAGATATCTATAGGCTTAAAAAGCAGCTGAAGTATTAGGTAAATCTACTTTAACTAAATTCCCATTCCATGGAACTACTTAACCAACCACTTAAGATTATTTTAAAGCATATTTAAATAGAATATGGAAGGCTTAACTATCAGTTGTTGGAGCTGAAGGATTACCTTAAGCTAAAACTGCTGGTAATGTACTTAGACCTGAAACTACTCTTAAATATTCTTTAAGATTACCACCCACCAAAGATCCTAAAGAAGCAGAGGCTGCTTTTGTTAAAATTGTAATTCTATTTATACTAATTATAGTTAACTACTAATGTTCCATATAATGCTACTGTTAAAATCAATGGATTAGGATCTGGTTCTGGATTTAATGCTCCAATAAATTAACCATATCTTGATTCACTTATTTAAAGTGCTTCCTAATTATTCTATAAAAAAGATGCACAAACTTTAGGTGAAGGAGGATCTATTCCACTTATGAATACACTTAAAGAATAATATCCTAAAGCTTAATTTATTGTCACTGGTGTATTAGGACCAAACTCTAATGCACATGGACCAAATGAATTCTTACATATTCCATTCACTAAAAACTTAATTAGTTGCATTACATACATTGTAACTGGTCTACAAATACATTTAAAGAAATGAATGAAATGAAAGAAATCAATAAATGAGTTATTATTAAAAAAATCATATCATATTATATTATTTTTTTTATTTATTTAGTACATCTTACTTTTTACTTAAGGAAACATTTATTTATTTTCTTATTTACTTTCTTAATACTTTTATTTCATTTTTATTATTATAATTTTATGTCAACTTGGAGAGCATTGATTTCCCCAACTAAAAATATTTCCCTTTAAAGTTCTCATAAAGAATCTTTGGATAATCGGACAGTCTCAAAAATCAAATCTAGGCATACTAAAAGAATTACTTAAAGCATAAATCTATCTTAATATAAACCAACTATCAAGAGAGAGTATTCAAAATCTATTGATTGTGATTAAGCATTTATTCAATCATCTTCTAAAGATTTCTTAGCTGTATTAATTATTTTTAATTTTTCAGAATTTTAATGTAATCAATGACAATAATCAATTTAGAGAAATCAAGCAAATTTTGATCTAAAACTAGACAAATTTAAAATCATTACACTAAGACATCAATACATTTGATTATAATTAAAGGCAAATTTAAGCATTATAAAAATAAATACTTCATTAAACAAGTAAGTATCATTAATCTATAAACGCAAAAATAAATACATGCCAAAAATAAATATAAGATATATAATTATTACTTTTGAGTAAAAAATGAATTAATATTATGAAATATATTTATAATAATATAACCTATGGGTGCTGTCTGTTGTACCGAATAATCTGAAAGAGCAGGTGAATTAGATATGAAAATAACTATATTAGAGGCTAATAATTAATAAATTGGAAATGGAACTGTTACTATATCAAAGGAATTATATGATAGTAAGGATAAAATATAAGTATAAATGGAAATTTGCTATTCATGTCAAGTATTGAAAATTCGATGTGAATGTAAATCAGTATAAAAATTGTATGGAGATATGGATGAAGAAGAAATATTTATAAATTCATCTTTATCTTTAGATAGTTCATCTTCTGAATCTCGTCCTGACGATACAAATACTAAAAAAACGATTTTAAAGCATTAATTACATTATGTTTCAAATACACAATAATAGCAAATTTAAATAAAAAAGAAGGTTAGATTCGATTTATCTAAGAAATAATGATATTAACTAATGTTTTTTGTTTTTACTTAATATAAATATACATTCATTCTACTTTTTATTTTTCTTTATTTTCTGCACCTTCTTAAGAAGAGTTTTCATCCTCAGATGAATGTTTTTCTCCTTCCTTTTTAGGTGTAGATTTATCTTCATCCTATTATTTTACATTAACTTTCTTTTAATCCTTCTTTTATTCTTTCTTTTTCTCAGGAACACAACAAACTAAAAAATATAAAAAATTAAATACTTATATATGAAAGTAAAACACCTACTAAAACAAAAGAAGAAAGAACAAGCCATTCCTTTAATTCAAAAATTGATAAATCAGGTAATTCTTATGATTTATTTTTATTACGCTATCTCTTTCTTCCTGTATCTGATTAATCATTTCCATCATCCCCACCTTCAAATTCTTTTTTTTATTAATTAATCAATTCATCGATTGATTTTATGATTTTAAGAATTTCATTTTTTTTAGAGCTCTTCTTTTTTGATCCATACTTACTTAGATCAGCTTTCTCAACTAAATGTTTATGAGCCTCCAGATTAATTTTTTAAGTTTGTAATTATTGAATAATCTACTTAATACAGTTATCTTTACCTCCATTGTCTCTTAAGTAGAGATGCTATCTAAACATGTTTCAACTAAAGATGCAACAGCAAACATTACAGCATCTTCTTATGATAATCCTTGCTATTGAATCATCTCTCCTATAACCTTTCCAGCCTACGCTTAATTTTATTGTAAATAATATCTAGAAAAGATAACACAAGCAGCGTTTGTCAATTATTTTTCATCCTGAATTTGAGCGTAAGCTAATGATAACAAAATCAATATTAACATTAATTAATAATTAATATAGAAATACTAATAACTTTAAACATAAAAAATTTATATTAAAATCAGAAATCAAAATATCAGAATTAAATTTAAGGCTTTCTTTCTCTCCATAGTCAATAGTTTAACTGAAAATATATTTTAGTTTTTATTTCTAAATAAATTATTTTAGCTAATTAAATTTTGATAATAGTCTCAAAATAATTAAACAGCATAAAAAATTAATTTTTTTAAATGCTTCTTTACACTTTTTATATAAATACTGGCTTATTTCTTAGATTCATCCAATAAATCAATAAAAATTGTAATAATAAATTTTTTTGGAAGACTCATAAGTTCTATCTTTTTTATTTTCCATTATTGTTTTGAAGAGAATTTCATTTTAGAATTTTTAAATTTATATAATTTTTTATAAAAAATGAATACTTAGATGAAATTTTGTATGTTTTTCCTTTAACTTAATTAAAAGACTGATAATTGTATTGTTAAATAATCTTTTGCTGAGTTTACAAATCAAATCATAATTTTATCAAATAATTAGATAATAATTTAATAGAAATAAATTGATATAAAACCAATATAATCATTTTTTTTAATTTACTCTAAACTTATTTAATATTTTATTAATTACATTCAAGTTAAAAGTATAAAGGCTAGCATTTAAATCAAATTTTGAAAAAACTAATGAACCTTTTTTTTTCCTAAAATTTTCAAAATTTCTTATTATGCTGTCTGCATTATCATGTTTTTTATAATATTGGTAGAAATAAATTTTATCAATATCGTTATGATGAAATTATAACTCTAAATTAAATTCATCCAAAAATGATCCTTAATCATAGGGTATCTAACTAAGTGATTCATTTATTGAATTACTGGCTTAAACATCCCTTAAATTACTCAATTATCTAATGGATGTTTTTTTTTTATATTCCTGTTTTTTTCCAAATATTGTTTTTGCATTTGTTTTTCTTCTATCAACTTAGGTTCTTTTAATAAAATCCTAAAAATTAATAATTTCATTGTCTTAATTATTATCTATATCCTTATTTTGTATTTTTGGTTGTATTGAGTATTTTTTTTTAATAGCTTATTTTCTAATTTACAAAACATCTGGTGTGTCTATTCTTATTGATGAACCATCAATTTATTCAGCAAAATTAGCTGATTATTAATAGGATTTAACTGATTTTTATATTTCCTTATACATAATTCTTACATTTAGTTTTTCATTCAACCTTTTAAAATTTTAATCTCTGGCTTAATTTGAATTAAATAAGGATTTTTTAATTCTTTGTTCTAAATTTGGTCTATAAGTCAAAAATGGACACTCAATCGTTAAATGATTATATTTTTAGCAAATTTTGCAATTATTTAATAATATCGAGAATGAATTATTAAAAACTATAGTATCTTTAATATTATGAAATTTCTCAAAATCCTTTTAGTTATATCTTATCAAATTAATAAAATCTGCTCTTTTTATTTAATATAAAGATGAAAATCCCAGACTTAAAGCTGAACATTTAGGTTATAACCCTGTAAAAAATTAATACTCTCCTAAAGTTTCTCCTTTTTTTAGTGTTGCTATCACTTTTTTGCTATTCTCTTCTATCAAATCAATTTATCCTTCATCAATATAATATCTAATAATAATTCAAATAAATACAAATTTTAATCATCAGATTCTCCTCTATGATACACAAAATCATTTGGTGTTAATTTAATAAACTTTAATTAATCTGTAAGATTTTTTAGAGATTATTTTGAAAATTATTGATTTAATACTTTAATATTATTAACAATTTTTGTTTATAAATCTCTATTTAATTCTGATTTTAATCCATTAGGTAAATCATTTATTATTTAATAAACACTCTCTCTATTTTCTTAAAACTCTCTATCAATTTGATACTTAATGTAATTTCTGACTCTTGACTAAATTGTTTCATCTAACTAATATTTTCTCATATAATTATTTATCAAAATTAAAGATCTTCTAAAAATAATTAGTAATTAAATTAATATACGTTTATTTTTATTTTTGATCATGATATGATTTTAAAATAATTCCAATAGAGTTTAAAGAATAGGCATACATAACACTTGAAATAAGCATCATAATGTTAACAAAAGTCATTTCAACCTAATTTTATGGTATTATATCTCCATATCCTACAGTTACCATAGTCATTGAAGCCCAATAAAATGAATGATTATATCTTACATAAAATCCTTCATGAATAAGATTGTATTCAATTAGCCATGTTGTACCTAAAGATGTAGTTTATACTCCAATATAATGCCAAATACAGGCCATGTAATGAGCAAAAAAATATACTAGTATGATTAAGCTTATTATATCTTTGGAATTACTTGTAATTTCTTTTAGATATAATTATTCAGTATAATTTTAAAAATTATTAGATATTTGAATAATCAAAATAGCGATTTAAATTAAAAATATGAATTCTCTTGCAATATTAATTTAATAAAATTTGTAATAGCATAAAACCCATAAAATTATACTGCTTAAGTTCTTATAGACATGATTAATTATATATGTTTTTATTATTGATTTTCTCTCTTCAATAATTTCTCCTTGATCAATTATTGCTCTATTTAAATTAATTGTTATATCAAAACATAAAAATATTATGATTATTATTTCAAAATTCTGAAATATTGATAAATTTTCATTAAAGGCAAATAAAATTGGGCAAAACCATAAACTAAATAAATTAATAAGCAGTGATAATTTATCCCAAATGATTATTGTTGTATCTCCTGGGAGAAATAACAACTTATTTGGATTTTGACTATTTATTTCTGGGATTACAAGAAAAAATTACTTCTCTTTTTTTTAGAAGCATCTTCTAACAAATATGATTCAGATTACAACAAATGTTTCATATGGTATGATAGAACATAAGATTATTATAGTAAATTATTTTTAAACTTTTAAACTAAAGCATTTTTAAGAAAGTTTCTTAATAAGGATGATTTTTCTTATTTTTTAATTGATTAACTATCAGTCCTTTGATTATTTTTCTAAATATTTCAATTATAATTACTGATTAATTTGGTTATCTACGACTAAAACTTTTTGAAGCTTTACTTAAAAAGCCTGCTTTTAATAAATCAAATTGTTAGCTTTTACTTTCAATAACATTGTTTTAAGATGTTTCAGATGGTTAAGAAACATTAATTTCTGATCCTTTTTAATAAGCTTCTATTTGGGTGTAATTCAATTATAATTAAGGTCCTAAAATAGGTGATGATATATGTCCCCTTTCACTATTAATATATTGTAAAGACATCTTTATGTATTTTAAAAAAATTTATTGTAAAAATAAACTAATTAAAATTACTTCCCCAAATCATTAAATAAACTCTTGCATCTATTATATGAATTGATGTTCGCTATATTAAGTGGTTTATTTTATATAAATAGATATTATTGAATAAATCAATATTTGTATCACTAAGAGAATTTTGTAAAGAAATTTATTTGAATTTTTTAATTAAACTGGTTAAATTAATATCAATTAATCTTCTAAATCTTTTATTGGAAATATTTTAAAATATTCTTTTTAAATCTTTTTATTTAAGCAGGTAAAATTATAAAGATTTAATTAAAAGATAGAAGGATTTTTATATTTTTTTTGAATAGAAGATATAATCTTCTTTTAGGTCAAATATTTTTAAATTTTCATGATTTTTTGGGGAAATATGAGAATCTAGAAAATTTTTGATTTGAAATTTACTATAATTAAGATTTCTTTTAGTCTATTTCTTTAATAATATGAAAATTATCAAGAGAGTTAATTATATAGATAAAGAATTAATTGATTTTAGATTAATTGAATATGAATAAAAAGTTATTCTGAATCTATTTGATTAATATATAATAAAATAATTTATATAAATAATTATTTATTTGCAAAAGAGAAAATGGGAATATGCTCATCTAAAAAATAAGAATCAAAAACAAATATTATAGTAAGATTAGAAGATCATGTGAAAAGAATTGATTAAAATAATGTTCACGATTAAGCTTTATTAATTTTATATAATAGTAGAAATTAAAGAGTTTGTCACTTAAATGAACCAATAATGAGTGGATTCAGTAAATAGTTTTAAAAGACATAAGAGCCTTCTTAAAAAAGCTCAGTGTGAAATAATTTGTAACAATGATTTAAATGTGATTTGTAATTAATATTTTATGAAATGAAAATAGATAATATAATTTAGTAATAATTATAACAATATATAAGTATATCATCATATTTAGAAATGAAAAGGCTAATATAGAGTACTGACTTTAATGTGGCAATTCCTATAAGTAGCACAAAACATGCAATTAATGATGGTTTGTTAGTTTATAAAATTATTGATAGATTACTTCATGTTCCAAAAATATAAATGTTCATCACCAGCAATTTTAGGGGATGTCTTTCGTTGTAATACACCAGTCTAATCTTAATTATCACCAATCGAAAATTAATAAAAAAGTTGCTTTTCACTTTTATCAGACAACTGTGATTTTTCTGTTAAAGATGTATCTCGAAAATATAATAACTTATCTCGATAATAAAGCATTTAAAAAGAAAATGAAGAAGAAACAGTTAAAATTTAGCGAATTATACAACAGGAATAAATAATTCTAGAAGAATAGGAGATTTTAAATAAAAAATTACAAAATATCAGATCAGATACATATTAATAATTAGATGAACTTGATAAATGTAAATAAGATTATAAATATTTTAGAATATCTACAAAAGAGATAAGAAATTATTAAATAACTATAATTTTCAATTGGCTAATATGGTAGTAATTTTAGGGATAGTTAAATTAAAGAACCACCATTAAAAAGTGCTTTAAAGAAAAAAGAAAATAAAAGATAACATACTTAAGATAAATATTAAAATGAATTAAATGATGAAGATTCCTAAGATGACTGGAACTTTATACATTAAGCTAAAATTAATCTTGAAAAATAAAGAACACATTAAAATACTGACGATGAAAGAACTCCCTCCAAAGTTCGATTTGTAAGTACTAAAGATTCTAATTAGCATAAGAAGATGCGAAAAAGCATTAATATATCTGATTTAAACATGTTTTAAAAATTTAGGCATTGAATTATTAATCTCTCATAAATACAAATCGAACATCATCATTTTTCATGTGATAATAGGGGAGGTTAATAGAAGATACTAGTTTTTGTTTGTTATTTGCTTCTTCTTGGTTAAAACTATATAATTTAAGAACTTCTTGCCACTTATTTCAATCTTTTTAATTTGTATTGAGTTTTAAATTTTTTAGCTTTATAAAAAATTGTATACTTTCCAATATTTTTTCTATTTAATATTTTAACATATCTTTGAGATTTCATATAATCAAGAATAATTATGGGAAAATTAAATTCGCTAAAATAATATTTAAATTATTCCATCCTATCTATATCACAACATTAAAATTATGGAACAATATCATTTATTTTTAATTCAATAGGTTAATTTTAGATTTCAATATTTATTGCAGATAAATTACTATGCAAATCAGTATTATCTGCACTTTTTTTCCCTTTTGTTCTAATTGTAGGTTCATATGAGCTTTTTTCCTAATCTGGCATTATTTTAGTAACAGATATTTATAAACCATTCTTTTCTCCATTTCTAATTGTTTATTTTGATCTTTCTTATGATACTGCTCTATTATAACTTTTATCTAAATATTTTAATGATATTTTCTATTCTTAATGTTATTAATGTTATTATGATTACTATTTATCTGATGACATAGATTTAAATCTTGATCTATTTCTTTAATAAACTTTTTCTAATGAACTCTCTCTCTCTTCAGGTTTTTCTTCTACTTAATTTGTTTCAGATGAACCTGGAGATGGAGGATGGAATAATTCTGATAATTCTTCATTATCAAATAATTTTGATTCAGTAATAAATTTGACGCATTGATTACAATTTTCCTGTTTCCTAATTAATTCAATAATATACTTTAAGTTTAGTTAAAGAATTTTTTGTTTTACGTTTTGATCTATTCTAATATTTTCTTTATTAAAATAAAAAACCTTCTTTCTTTATTAATTTCTCTAAATCTGGGATATATCTGACATATGGACAATCTGTTATAAAATGAGTAGATTTTAAACAATAATTACACTTCAATCCTGACTATATACAAGGTATTTGTAATAATAAATGATCTTTAATGCTAAAAAACTTTTCTTTATCTTCTTAATTAGAATTTAAAATTTCTAGAGTTTCTTTTCGAGAGATTTTATAAATCTAACTAAATGTCATGCTTTTTGCTGTGCATTTTCTTAATTCACCTGTAAAAAATTCATATTCACCAAAACAATCACCTTTATGCAAAATACATAATGTTTGTCCACTTTACTGATCAATTAAATTAACTTCACCCTTAACTAAAATATATAATGACAAATCATCATCTAAACAATTTTTATTATATATAATTTCTTAAGGATTAAGATGATGAGATTATAAAGAAAATGCAATCTATTTCTATATTTCTTAAGATAATTGATATTTAAAAAAATAGCAATTTTGCAAAGGTTTACTTTATATATCATAAATTAATTCTTATCTTAAATTAGGTGTCAGTTTTGAAATAATAGAAGAAATCTAATTTCATAAAAATCTTACAATACTTCATCATCATTTTTGATATTATCTTGCTCAAAATAAAATTTCAAATAATTTCTAACTTTACTCTGTAATTATTAATTCACTGAATTTTAATTCATATATCTATTCATTTATACTGAAAATTTTCTAAAATCAAAATATGATTTAAAAATTACTTATATTTTTAAACTCTAATACTGATATTTTGAAGTATCATACCAATAGAATTTAGAGAATAACCAAATATAGCACTTGATACAATCATTGTTAAATTACAAAAAAGCATTTCATAAGGATTTTAAGGAGTAATATCTCCATATCCTACTGTTACCATAGTCATAGTTGACCAATAAAATGAATAATTGTATCTAATCCAAATTGTATCATAATTCATAGTCATCAAAGACATCCAAGTATTATAACCTATTTCTTCAGTTAATAAAGCTATTTTTTGCCATATACAAGCTGTAATATGAGCAAAAATAAATATTATTAATAAAACTTTAGTTAATTCAAAAAAATTTTAATATTCATCAAATGTCTCCTATAATTTTTCTAAAAAATGTCTCAATCTTGTAATTGTTATATAAACTTATATCACAGCTAAAACAACAGAAATTGCTTCAATGTTATTTGAGTAATTAGAATCATTTACAAATAAAATTAGAATTGAGATTAAATCAAATGTTAAATCGGTTTTTACATAATAAATTAATATTAATCTTCTATTTTCTAAAATAGATCCTTAAACCAGAAGACTTTTATTTGTTTTGATTAAGATATCAATTATACCTATATATCTTAAGAAATTCTCAAAAACTACAATCATTGTGTTTGAGTCTGGTTTAAATGAGACCAAAAATGGTCCCCAAAAAGTAATTAACATTATTTGAAGAAATAATACTAATTCCCAAACTAATACAAAGGTACCTTAAGGAGGAATAATAGGAAGCTTATAAAACAAGCTTCTTTTATTATCTTCTCTATCTTAAGACTTAAGTTTTACGTCTTTCAAGTAACGTTCTTAGGTAACCGAAATAAAATCTTTATTAATGGACTTTGGAAAAACATATGCTTTTCTTTTAAGTTTTTCTAAAAATGAATTAACTAAAGTTTTAATTATGATTAACTAATGTAACTATCTTTAATCATTGTCTTATTATTCAAATTCTTATTTTCCTCTAATTTATTCGGATGTAGGCTATGTTTAATAAATTATAATTACTGTA
>CAJJDN010000004.1:601413-637669 GCA_905182985.1 Paramecium sonneborni
GAAATCTAATTTCATAAAAATCTTACAATACTTCATCATCATTTTTGATATTATCTTGCTCAAAATAAAATTTCAAATAATTTCTAACTTTACTCTGTAATTATTAATTCACTGAATTTTAATTCATATATCTATTCATTTATACTGAAAATTTTCTAAAATCAAAATATGATTTAAAAATTACTTATATTTTTAAACTCTAATACTGATATTTTGAAGTATCATACCAATAGAATTTAGAGAATAACCAAATATAGCACTTGATACAATCATTGTTAAATTACAAAAAAGCATTTCATAAGGATTTTAAGGAGTAATATCTCCATATCCTACTGTTACCATAGTCATAGTTGACCAATAAAATGAATAATTGTATCTAATCCAAATTGTATCATAATTCATAGTCATCAAAGACATCCAAGTATTATAACCTATTTCTTCAGTTAATAAAGCTATTTTTTGCCATATACAAGCTGTAATATGAGCAAAAATAAATATTATTAATAAAACTTTAGTTAATTCAAAAAAATTTTAATATTCATCAAATGTCTCCTATAATTTTTCTAAAAAATGTCTCAATCTTGTAATTGTTATATAAACTTATATCACAGCTAAAACAACAGAAATTGCTTCAATGTTATTTGAGTAATTAGAATCATTTACAAATAAAATTAGAATTGAGATTAAATCAAATGTTAAATCGGTTTTTACATAATAAATTAATATTAATCTTCTATTTTCTAAAATAGATCCTTAAACCAGAAGACTTTTATTTGTTTTGATTAAGATATCAATTATACCTATATATCTTAAGAAATTCTCAAAAACTACAATCATTGTGTTTGAGTCTGGTTTAAATGAGACCAAAAATGGTCCCCAAAAAGTAATTAACATTATTTGAAGAAATAATACTAATTCCCAAACTAATACAAAGGTACCTTAAGGAGGAATAATAGGAAGCTTATAAAACAAGCTTCTTTTATTATCTTCTCTATCTTAAGACTTAAGTTTTACGTCTTTCAAGTAACGTTCTTAGGTAACCGAAATAAAATCTTTATTAATGGACTTTGGAAAAACATATGCTTTTCTTTTAAGTTTTTCTAAAAATGAATTAACTAAAGTTTTAATTATGATTAACTAATGTAACTATCTTTAATCATTGTCTTATTATTCAAATTCTTATTTTCCTCTAATTTATTCGGATGTAGGCTATGTTTAATAAATTATAATTACTGTATACTCTTTTTGATTTAGAGAAGGTACAATATGTTTTTATGAATCGATTTGAGGTGAATTAATATATTCATTACTTTATTCTTCAAAAGGAATGTCTTGAATGTCTTAAGGGGATAATTTTTTTGGAATGATTTATCCTGCAATTAAGTAAGTGTGAAAGGGATTGCATATTTCAGATATTCTACTTGAATCTAGCTATTCAATATGTGTTACTTAACATGGATGAATGATTTCCTGGAAATTTATAATCATTTGAATTGTGATCGCTGAGCTTCATGTAATGATAATAAATTAATTTAAAATCAAAATTTATAATCAAAAAATTAGGAAATCTCTGATTTTTGATATCTAAAGTGGAAATTGTTAATTATTTAAAGTCAAACTTGTAGAATTAAAAAAAATAATTCTTGTTAAGTAGTGATGAGATTATTGATTATAAATTAATTATTAAGTATTAAATATTTTTAATGAAATTGACATCATTGTTATACATTCAATTTCTTTTTTTGGTTGCTTTTACTCTAATGCCAATGCCCAAAGAATTTGAAAAGGGAGATAAGAAAGTTAAAATTTTATAGAGATGTGCAATAAAGTTCTCATCAGAATAAAATTTTCCTGATCATGTATTATAATTATTACGTCATTATCATAAATTAATGACATTAAATTCTGATTGTAAATTTGAAGAGTCCATTTAGAAAAAGAATCTAAATGTAGAAGGATAATTAAAATTTAATATTAATTTAGAAAGTGATGAATAACTATATTGGGTTAATGATACTAAGCAAGAAGCTTATACATTAGAGATTGATGAAAAGTTGAATATAAATATTAATGCTCTAAATCATTGGGGTTTGGCAAGAGCTATTGATACAGTAAATTAACTCACTGAAAATAATGAAGTAGATAATGTAAGATTAATATTAATATTATAAAGTTACCTTTGAAAATTTATGATGAACCTGCTTTTGTATATAGAGGTGTAATGGTAGACACTGCTAGACATTTTCTACCATTAAAGACTTTAGAAAGAACGATTGATGCATTAGTAATAAATAAGATGAATGTTTTACATTGGCATATTACAGATGATGAAAGTTTTCCTCTTTTATTAACAAATTATAGTTAAATTACAAATACATCAAAACATTGGGAAACTGCTTATTTTACAAAATCTGATGTATCTTATATAATTGAGTATGCATCAATAAGAGGAGTTTAAATAATTCCTGAAATAGATTCTCCTGCACATGCTTAATCTTGGGGAAGATCTCCAGAATTAGCAGAAATGATTATAACTTGTGGAAGTACTATTAAATAATATGGACAATTCGATCCTACATTAGATTTAACTTATGAAGTCTTAAAATCTGTTATGCAAGATTTAAATGATATGTTTGATAAAGTTTAATTTATTCATTTTGGTGGGGATGAAGCTAGTAATTCCTGTTTTGATTAAAGACCATCAATTAAAGAATTTATGACAGAACATGGAATAGCAACTTATTTTGATCTTTAAGTTTATTATAGATAAAGATAAAAAGATATATGGAAAAATTAAGTTAAATCATCTAAGAGAGTTGCTTATTGGTATAATAAAAATGATTAACTTCCTGCTGAAGATAATGATATCATTCATTGGTGGGGATTAACTTCATAACTTGTTGATGTAAAAAACAGAAAAAATGATTTTATTTTAAGTGATTATCATCCTTTATATTTGGATGTTGGAGTTGGAAATGCTTTTGGTAATGCATATGATGCTTATTAAACATGGAAAGATTTTTATAAATGGTCACCATAACCACCAGATGGATTTTAAGGAAATATTTTAGGAGGTGAAGCTCCTTTATGGGGAGAAACTAATAATTAAAATACTCATTTTTAGAAAATGTTTTTAAGATCATCTATTTTAGGTGATACGTAATTTAATTAATTATATAAATTAGATTATGGAATCCTAATTCTAAATAAAATGAATAATTTTGGGAATTTACTTAAAGATTAAGTGAAATGGAAGATAGAATGAACAAATATGGATTTCCTGTGTCTCCATTTACTCATGATTATTGTAAAAGACACACTAAACTATGTTTCCCAACATTATATGCCGATCAAGAAAATAATCAAACTGTTTAACAATCATCATAATAGTCCGATTTAATTTTGATAAGTTAATGAATGAAAATTTTTTTAATGTATCAAATTAAATTTTTATCAAATAATTATTATTCTTTTCAATTTTTATCAAATTCTTGTTTAATATTCAATATTATACCAATTCTTCTTAAATGGAAAAAGCATTCCTACGAATTTTAATTCTTTTAATCATTTTTGCTACTATCCTTGTATTAAATAAGATTTTAACTGAAGTGTTGAAAAGATGTTTATTTAAATTTGGAGTTGACTTGACTAAATAAATTTAGTGATTTCCATTTTAAAGCTTTGTTTGCAAGAAATACTTTAATCTAAATAATTTCAGTATTTTACATAGGCGGATTAATATAAATATCGAATTATATATGATTAAAAAAATGAAATTAAACAATCTAGATGAAAACTTATTTTATTATTTTTTAAATAATATGATTATAAATTTTAAATATTCAAGGTCCTCTTTTTTAACCTCTTCCTCCTCTACCTCTATTACCTCCTCTACCTCGTTATCCACCTCTTCCTCTACCACCTCTTTGTTGACCTCTTTTATTACCATATTTCTAAACCTTTTGTTTTTTAGGGAAAGTTAATTTAACTTAATGGTGAAGAAGCTGTTGATTTGGTAAATTCTTTATTTAATATTCTTAAGGTAATTATTCTGAAATCATTTTTATGTATTAATGAACCACATCTTCATTTCCTAAATATAATTTTGGGAATTTCTTCCATTTTTAAGAAGCTGATTAAATAATTTATTCAAGATTTTGACCTTTCAAAATCTCTTATCTTACATATTAATGAAATCCTTATGGAACTTTTCTTCCCCAAGTTTAAATATGTTTTTTATAATCCAATCCATTCACTATTAAATAAAATGGACATTATTTTGCCATACAACAATTACTACTCAAACCAGATTTAACATTATATGCAATAGTATTTACATCAATTCCTTTTTCTTAACACTCTTATTGTAATTACTCATAAGTTAAAGGTTTAACCATCATATGATTTTAAATGAACCATACTGTATACTCTTTTTCTAAAGCATTTTTAGTGGCTTAAGTTCCTTTTGTTAAGTCTCCTTTATTTTATTATAACAATTCTTTTTATATATCTTTGATATTTTAGTAATTTACTTTAGTTGTAAAGACATCTTTTTCAGGGGTTTTAATGACATGATAAATTAAATGAATGTATTTCTTTTAATCAAATTTAACTCCTTTAAATTATTCATAAAATGTTTCAATAACATCTAAAGTAAGTTTCATATCTCTATTATATAATTTATCCTCATTAAAATCAACAGAAGTATTATCATTTTCAAATCTACTTAATAGAACTTACTCTATCTCTTAAGTTATGGATTATCTAAAATGTCTAACACTAACATGCTTTTCAAAAGTTTGTTTTAATTAATTTTATAAACCTTCTTCATCTTATTTTTCTAATTTTNTTCAATATTATACCAATTCTTCTTAAATGGAAAAAGCATTCCTACGAATTTTAATTCTTTTAATCATTTTTGCTACTATCCTTGTATTAAATAAGATTTTAACTGAAGTGTTGAAAAGATGTTTATTTAAATTTGGAGTTGACTTGACTAAATAAATTTAGTGATTTCCATTTTAAAGCTTTGTTTGCAAGAAATACTTTAATCTAAATAATTTCAGTATTTTACATAGGCGGATTAATATAAATATCGAATTATATATGATTAAAAAAATGAAATTAAACAATCTAGATGAAAACTTATTTTATTATTTTTTAAATAATATGATTATAAATTTTAAATATTCAAGGTCCTCTTTTTTAACCTCTTCCTCCTCTACCTCTATTACCTCCTCTACCTCGTTATCCACCTCTTCCTCTACCACCTCTTTGTTGACCTCTTTTATTACCATATTTCTAAACCTTTTGTTTTTTAGGGAAAGTTAATTTAACTTAATGGTGAAGAAGCTGTTGATTTGGTAAATTCTTTATTTAATATTCTTAAGGTAATTATTCTGAAATCATTTTTATGTATTAATGAACCACATCTTCATTTCCTAAATATAATTTTGGGAATTTCTTCCATTTTTAAGAAGCTGATTAAATAATTTATTCAAGATTTTGACCTTTCAAAATCTCTTATCTTACATATTAATGAAATCCTTATGGAACTTTTCTTCCCCAAGTTTAAATATGTTTTTTATAATCCAATCCATTCACTATTAAATAAAATGGACATTATTTTGCCATACAACAATTACTACTCAAACCAGATTTAACATTATATGCAATAGTATTTACATCAATTCCTTTTTCTTAACACTCTTATTGTAATTACTCATAAGTTAAAGGTTTAACCATCATATGATTTTAAATGAACCATACTGTATACTCTTTTTCTAAAGCATTTTTAGTGGCTTAAGTTCCTTTTGTTAAGTCTCCTTTATTTTATTATAACAATTCTTTTTATATATCTTTGATATTTTAGTAATTTACTTTAGTTGTAAAGACATCTTTTTCAGGGGTTTTAATGACATGATAAATTAAATGAATGTATTTCTTTTAATCAAATTTAACTCCTTTAAATTATTCATAAAATGTTTCAATAACATCTAAAGTAAGTTTCATATCTCTATTATATAATTTATCCTCATTAAAATCAACAGAAGTATTATCATTTTCAAATCTACTTAATAGAACTTACTCTATCTCTTAAGTTATGGATTATCTAAAATGTCTAACACTAACATGCTTTTCAAAAGTTTGTTTTAATTAATTTTATAAACCTTCTTCATCTTATTTTTCTAATTTTAATTTTAGATAATAAGTTAATTATTGTTAATGTTTGAATTATTCTCTAATAAAGTGATATAAGATTAATTTTTCAATTTCAGAATCAAAATCTTTAATAACATTTTTAGTCATCATTAAATAGAATAATGAAATAAAAGGTTTAGAAGTGGCTACATAATCTTCATATTATTCCTCTTTTTCAAGATAAGCTGAAGCTGGATTTTCTAAAAGTTTTTTTAAATAATTTTCAAATTTTTCAGTTCCTTAATATACAATGGTTGTCGTAGTATATATTAGATTAATGGTTTCTTCTTACCATTTAGATTTAGGTTATTTATAAATAAAAATAAGAGCATTAGCTAATAGAGCTAAATATGTTTCTTCATAGAATGTATCAACATTTTGTTAAACCATAAAAGTAAGTAACAATTTAATGATTCTAGATCTTAATATAGGTTAAAGATCTTAATCTGATGAAGGGAATAATGGTAAAATACAATTAATTTCTTCTTTTTTATCTCCTCCAGTATTGAGTTCAACTTTAAAATTATTTTTAATTAAATAAGCAGAATCAATAACTTTATTTTGTTATGCAAAATTTTCAACTTAAACCAACCATGGATTAACAAAGCATCCATCGTTTCTTTTAACTTTTAAGCCATGACCAACAAGTGGAAATGTTTCAGCAAAATCATATTAAGATTTAATATATTTTAATCCTTCAATAACTAATTTTGAATTAGCTACAATATCTCTTTAAGTTTCAAGACTGACAACAGATCTTTCTTATCCTTATTCATTTTCTTTTTAGAAATGACAATTAAGAATAATATCTTAAAATTCATCTCTCATCTTTCTAAACTCTTCAACAGTGATTCCTTTAAGTGCTAAAGCTTTTTATTAATGTTTTCCAGTGATAGTACCAATGTTTAATTTTTTAGCAGCTTCAAAATCTCCTAATTATTTAATATCAACTCCTTTAGCTAATTATCTAGCTTCTTCAATAAAGAATAATAATTTATTTCCATATTTATAAACATAATTTCTTTAAGCTCTGATATTAAATGGTTATGTGGGATCAACAATTTCAGCTTAATTAAAATTTAAGACATTCATATTAAATTTATCACTTAATCTATTAGCCATTCTTTCCATAATAGCTAATGCATCAGCAGCTTTATCTTTGATTCCTTAAGTTCCACTCATTGCTCTAATTTATAAATTTTATACCCAAGAGCGGAATAAATCAACAACATCATCTACTTATAAATCTGATTCAGCTATTGGATATAAAATGATAGGATCTTTATCTTCTAATAATATTTATAATTAATTCTTTTAAGTAATAATCCATTATCCTTCATATACTTCATCAGTGACATCTTCATCATAAGGAAAAAGATTAATCATTCTATCTAATCTTAATTATTAAGAAGGATAAAAGTATTTCTTCATTGTTTCAAATTTATTAAAGAAAGCTTATGCAGAAGCATGTTCAATCAAATATATAGCAGGGATCTATGGATCTCCTCTATGATACAATTATCTTAAGTTCATTGAAATATTAGTTGGGAATCCTGATTCTACTCCTAAACATATAAAATTAATATTTCTATTTTATTAATTTCCGTTTAGTTTTTTCATTCTTTCATCAATTGTTCTTACATTATTATCTTATCCATCACTTATAAATATGATTGTTATATTATTTTATATTGGAACCTTTTATAATTCAACTTCCATTGTCTAAAATGCTGGGACTATTTCTGTACCTCCACCACCATGATCTTTAATTCTTTTTGATAACACTCCATCTGCAGATATCTTTTATCTTGTATCAAAAGTTATTGTTATTAAATTATCTTTTGGTATACTTTAATTCCAAAAATCACTAAGCCATTCCCAACATCCGCTCATTGATCCTGATGCATCAATTACTCCAATTATTGTTAAACAAGCATTCTCTTTTTTTACTTATGTATCCCCTTTTGTTGTCTCTTAATTCACTTTTTAATCTACAAATGGTATCTTCAATGCAAAGAATTAATTTTACTCCATTTATTAATTTATCAAATATTTTATATACATATGTTTATAATGTACATCCAAAAATTCCCTGATCATAATTAAACAGTATTTAAAAATAAACTTAATTATATTTTACTATTCAATACATAAATTTAATGTCTAAATCTTTTTTTTTATAAACTTTCATGTTTTCTCTTAAATTCAAATCTTTCATATTTTCTATTCATATGATAAAAGTATTCAAAAAGAACATCTCAAAATATAATAATTAAAAAACATTTAAATTGCAAACTAATTATATTATTAAATATAAATAAATTTCATTATTTTAATTTTTCACAAAACTCTCTAATAATCTTAAAATATTAATATGATTAATCCTTTGTTCCACCATATTTTTCAGGATATCCATTATATCTAGTTTTTGCATTTTCAAAGATTTAATCATTTGTTTTACCATTTTAAACCTATTATTTAACAAATTCATGAAATCTTCTCGGATAAAAACCTTACCAATTATCTAAATGCTTTTTAAAATCTTCTTGGCTTAAAACCTTCAAATAGAATGGACATTATTTAGAGAAACAGCAATTTAAACCCAGACCTGATTAAGTTAAAAATATCTTCTAAGAATCTATTCCGTTTTTCTTACATTCTTCAATTAATTCTTAATTTGTAAGTGGAGCAATAATAATATGAGCCTCTTAAAATTTCTTTAAATATTCATCTTACAATTGATCTCTCAAATAGGCAAATTGTTCAATCAACTTGTTATTACTGGCAGTTATTATATTCATCTATTAATAACTCTTAAAATCTATTGGTTTAGTAAATAACTCTTGGTAATCAGTATTAAATACATGATTTAGATAAAATATGTATTAATTTTTATCAAATTATTTTTTTAATACTAATTAATAAAGACCTTCAACTATTTTGAAGTTAAATTTTAAATCAGAATTATAAAGTATATCATTATTAATTTAAACAACGTATTTTTATTATGCAAATTATTCGTTTAAGACTTTTGAAATATTTTAATCAAAGTAAGTTCTAAAACTTTTTAGATAAAGACACTCACTAAATTTTTCTATGAAATATTCTTTTAATTAAAGTTCGGCTTCCACTTCTAACTAGTATTTTATACATTTATTTTTAATTGCAGGATTACTTTAATAAATAATCTTAAAATTATAGAGAATTAGAAAATTAATATATTTCTCAAAGTCTTCTATTAATCCACTTCTGAATGCATAAAATAAATATATTAAGACTTTAGGAAGTGAAATGAAATCTTCATAAGCTTAATCTTTTTCCAATAAGGCTTAAGGTGTATTATTTATAATTTTATTTAAATAATCTTCAAATTGTTAAGTTCCAGCATAAACTATTTTAGTAGTGCTATAAATTAACTCTAAAATTTCAAATTTCCATTAACTATCTGGTTATTATAAAATATATGATAGAGCATTAGCCAATAATGCTAAATATGATTCTTCATAAAGAGTATCTACATTCTATTACACCATAAAAGTCATGAGTAACTTAATTATTCTTGATCTTAAAATTGGTTATAAATCTTAATCTGTTGGATTATATAAAGGAAGAATACAATTAATTTCTTCTTATTATTGATCTCCAACATTTAATTAGACTTAGAAATTATTCTTAATTAAAAAACTAGAATCGATAATTTTATTTTGTTTAGCAAAATTTAATACATGCACTAACCAAGGATTTACTTAACATCCTTCAAATCTTTTAACTTTTATGCCATGCCCTATAAGAGGAAAAGTTTCTACAAAATCATATTGAGATTTTATATATTTCATAGATTCTTCCATTTATATTGGATCTTTTAAAATATCTCTTTAATTTTCAAGTGTTATAACAGACCTTTCTTAACCTTATTCATTTTGTTAATTAAATTATGAATTCTTAATAATATTAACAAATTCTTGTTTTATAGTTTAAAATTCTTAAATTGTAATTCCTTTTAAAGCAAGAGCTTTTTATAAGTGTTTACCTGTAATTGTACCAATCATTAATCTCTTGGCTTATTCAAATTCATTCAATTATTTAGGGTTAACTCCTTTAATTAGACTTTCAATTTCATTAACAAAATATAATATTTTTGAACAATACTTATAAACAAAACTTTCTTTAACTTTTTAATGAAAAGGTTTATTCTAATTTGGAATATAATTTAAAGAAAGATTTAAAATGTCAAATCCTAACTTAGTATTTATATGTCCAACAATTCTCTTCATAATTGATAAACATGATTCACATTAATCAGGTAATTATAATTTTTATTAAAGGATTTTAAGTTATAAATTTTAAACCCAAGATCTGAAAATATCGATAACATCTTCAATATCTATTGATTCTTCTTAAATGCATTCTAATTTAATATTTAATCCATCATTAATTATTCTAAGATCATCCTTATAAAATACGCACCATTACCCTTCAAATACTTCTTTTGTAATTTATTCATCATATGGATATAAATTAACAAATTGATTAAGCTTCAAAACTCTAGCAGGATAGAAATATTGTTTCATAGTTTCAAATTTGTTAAAGAAAGCTTATTCACTTGAATATTCAATTAAATAGATAGCAGGTATTTAAGGATCTCCTTTGTGATATAATTCTCTTAAATTCATTGATAAATTAGTTGGGAATCCTTTTTCAACTCCTAAACATATGAAATTTATTCTATGATTTTATAAATTACCTTTAAGGGACTATTTCATTCTAGTATCTAATGATCTTACTGAATTATCTTATCCATCACTAATGAATATTACAGTAACATTATTTTCAACAGGAACATTTTATAATTGTTTTTCAAACTCAACAAAAGCTGGTACTATTTCAGTTCCTCCTCCACCATGCACACTAATATCAGTTGAAAGATCTTTATTATCTTTTAATACAGTTGGATGATTTGAGAATGTTATAGCAATCAAATTATCTTTTGGAATACTCTTATTCCAAAAGTTTGCCAACCATTACCAACAATTAGACATAGATCCTGAAGCATCAATTACTCCTATTATTGTTAATGCTCCTTTATTTTATGTTTTGAAATCTTTATTCGTTAAATCGTCCAAAAAAGGAATCTTAATTAGGTTCATCTTTTATTAATCCATTTAAAATATTATTAAAAAAAATACTTTTAAATATTTCTTTTTGAATCATTTCTTAAATTCTTTCATAATATAATTTTGTTATAAAAAATAATTTATATTTATAATTAATATAATGCTGCAAAGGAATAAATTCTAAAACTTATATTTTATCTCTTCTTTTTATAAGTTTTTCATAGCTTTTTCAGTTGAATAGGTTTAAATTCTTCATTTTGTTAAATTTACTTGATCTTTTATTTCTAAATAGTAAGGTTATGAGTTTTTATGATTTTTATCAAAGAATTCTTATTATAAATTTTATTAAGTCATAATTGAATTCTGCTTAAATTATAGATTTTCACATCTAAGAATTCTAGAATATACTAATTTATGTTAAATTTATAAATATAATTCATATAAAATCAATTAACAAATTTCATAAAAAATTAATTTAAAAAAAATTTAATAATTAAAATAATATTATTGATATATTGTATTATTAATATTAATAATTATTTTTAAATGTGTCACAGAATTATGATGATAAGAGTGTTAACAATCTTTTAAAAGGGAAAAATGACCTTATAAATAGAATGAAAGTCAAATAATAGATAAAACTTTTAATTATTAATTAAGATAAATAGGGAGTAAGTGAATAAAAAAAACTAATAAAAATTAATAAAAGAAATTTGTGAAGAGTTTATTCCAATTGATACCAAATAAAGACTTAATTTTAAAATTAAAATTAGAAAATTATATAAAATTTTAAGTTTAAGATTTGAAGCAAAGATGATAATAATTTTAAGGTCTAATTGCATTATTGTTAATTTTAAATAATAAATTAATGATCTTTTTATAATATTCTTTATAGGATTTAAAAATCTTACAAATATTAATTTAAAAAGCAATTATAAATAATATACTTAGTCTCTAAAACATATCATAAGTTGATGTGACATTATAAATTTAAGAAATTAAAAATAAAAAGATGTAAAAATTGATATTTGAATATGATAAAAAATTAAAAATTAATATCCATCTTTTTAAATTAAAATAAAAAAAAATTTTATTTATGAGATTAATGAATATTACAGTATTCACTCTAAAAAAATTATAATAGTTTAGAAAACAAATCTCCAATAAATTGTTAAATTTGCGCAACTTTTGTAGTCATATTCTGGAACTATCCTGTTCTTCATCAATGATTCATTTAATTCAATTATAATTAAGAATTACTTGAAGCTCATGACTGATTGATTATAATAATTATCTTATAAATCATAAGAGTTTCTCTATGATTAAAAATATTTTAAAAAAAGTTCATTAAGAAAGCAAACTTATGAACATTAATCTGCTCAATAATTATAAAATCAATGATCCTTTCCTGATAGAAATTCGAGGTTGTGTTCTAGTTTATTATATTTGTTAAAAGTATTTTGTGGATAAAGCTCATTTTCAACAGATGCAGAGTCAGCTTCATCCTGAATTTTTTCTAGATTCAAATATAAAGAGTATTCTTTTTCATCTTTTTGATAGTAACGACATTAATCCAGATCAATAGATCGCTATTGANATTGATATATTGTATTATTAATATTAATAATTATTTTTAAATGTGTCACAGAATTATGATGATAAGAGTGTTAACAATCTTTTAAAAGGGAAAAATGACCTTATAAATAGAATGAAAGTCAAATAATAGATAAAACTTTTAATTATTAATTAAGATAAATAGGGAGTAAGTGAATAAAAAAAACTAATAAAAATTAATAAAAGAAATTTGTGAAGAGTTTATTCCAATTGATACCAAATAAAGACTTAATTTTAAAATTAAAATTAGAAAATTATATAAAATTTTAAGTTTAAGATTTGAAGCAAAGATGATAATAATTTTAAGGTCTAATTGCATTATTGTTAATTTTAAATAATAAATTAATGATCTTTTTATAATATTCTTTATAGGATTTAAAAATCTTACAAATATTAATTTAAAAAGCAATTATAAATAATATACTTAGTCTCTAAAACATATCATAAGTTGATGTGACATTATAAATTTAAGAAATTAAAAATAAAAAGATGTAAAAATTGATATTTGAATATGATAAAAAATTAAAAATTAATATCCATCTTTTTAAATTAAAATAAAAAAAAATTTTATTTATGAGATTAATGAATATTACAGTATTCACTCTAAAAAAATTATAATAGTTTAGAAAACAAATCTCCAATAAATTGTTAAATTTGCGCAACTTTTGTAGTCATATTCTGGAACTATCCTGTTCTTCATCAATGATTCATTTAATTCAATTATAATTAAGAATTACTTGAAGCTCATGACTGATTGATTATAATAATTATCTTATAAATCATAAGAGTTTCTCTATGATTAAAAATATTTTAAAAAAAGTTCATTAAGAAAGCAAACTTATGAACATTAATCTGCTCAATAATTATAAAATCAATGATCCTTTCCTGATAGAAATTCGAGGTTGTGTTCTAGTTTATTATATTTGTTAAAAGTATTTTGTGGATAAAGCTCATTTTCAACAGATGCAGAGTCAGCTTCATCCTGAATTTTTTCTAGATTCAAATATAAAGAGTATTCTTTTTCATCTTTTTGATAGTAACGACATTAATCCAGATCAATAGATCGCTATTGACTTGATTAAATACATTAATCAGCATTATTGTTTAATGTAAAATTCCCGCCTTAATATTACATTCTTTTTTTGTTTTAATTATATTAATTATATTCATTTTATAAAAGATTAAACTTATATAGTGAAAAATACTAGATCATAAACTTATTTTTATTAAAAAAAATTAAAATTATCAGAAGCAAAATTTTCTAGAAAAATTATTCAAAGATTTACACTGACATATTAAAATATATAAGCTGCAATATGAACATTATAAAATAAAGTTATTCACTATATTTTCTAGGCGATACATTAATTGAGTTGTTGACTTGAGACTAACATTTTTCTATTAATATTCTTCATTATTATTTAAGTTATTTTGTTTCATTCATAGTATTTTAAAATTATATACATTGTTAATGGGCTCAAATTTAATTATGTAATAAGCTTAATTATTTATGGTCATAGTTTTGATCAATAGGTATTAAATTGTAGCAAACAATAATTAATATAAACCAATTGTATAATAAACAAAACAAACCATTATTTAATTTAACCAGTGAGTTTATAAAAAAGAAACAGATGAAATATAATAATCATTGTTCAGTTTTAAGTCTTCTTGAAATCTTCATATCATTATAAAAATGACTCTTTGGCTATTCTTGCCTGAGTTTTTACACGATATTTCTTATCTTTTCTTTTGAAGGTTAACTTTGAGATTTAACTTATTGTTGTACTTCTTACTCCTCATGCTAGATTACTTTGAGTTTTTTTATTTAATTGGTAAAAGTTAACATTTTGGTTTCTAAACGCGGAGATATTTAAATATAGAAATCCTCTTTTGATGGTTCAGTCTTTATGCTCTTTGGTGAATCCGATTGACCATTTAAACTATTATTAACAGATTTTTTCATATTTATGCTCTTCTTCATAGAAACTAAATTCGTTGAGTTTTTCATATATGACATTAAATGTTTAAATCAAGTAAATTATTTAATTAATTAATCAGTTTAATTAATCTTATTCTTACTTTAATAATTTAGGAATATTTAAAATACTTTGTTATAGGTTATGAGATTAACTTAATAATCATAGTTTTATTTAAGTAAGAGAAAATTAATTTTTTAATATTAACTAATTATATTAAATATCTAGATAAATAGATAAAAATATTATTAATAAATTGGTTTGAGATAGCTATTGTCATTTAATAGATTAAAAATGTTTAATACCAAAATGGTAAATATTAGAGTGAATTTAGGCTATAAATAGTTTTTATGTTTGATCGAGTGGTAGATCATTAGAGTAAAAGGAAGACCTTTTAAATAATTTATAAATAATGTAAAACCCAGTTATAAAGATTAATAATTAATAGATAGATTAAATAAATAAAAAAAAATAGGAATAAATAATGTGTAAAATAAAATGGATACTCATTTTCTTGTGATAGGTTTATTCATAATTCTAGTGACATCACTTCTAATATGTCTAAATTAGCCTGGATCTGTATATTTGGGATGTAAAGTATAGACACCATCTATGAATATATATATTTTAGAATACCTGCTAAAGGAAGACTGGTAGCAATATCATATGGATGAACTTAACTAGCATTTTTTTTATAATTATCCATACTGCTCTATCTTAAGTTATTTTATGCTGTTTTTAATCCAGCATCTCCAGAATGAATCCATTGTCTTTGTACTTAAGTGTTTTCTTTTGGATCGATGGCTAAACTTAGATGAAGGATTATTACAGTCTCTGTATTTTTCACCTGTAATAACAGAGGTCATTTTTAATCCTTAATCAAAAGGATCTCTTTCTCTACAACCAGCTACTTTTTGCTTTTATTTTTTATCTGTTAGAATTTCTGTCACATTATTTTCTGGTTATTAAAATGATTATTAGTAAGTAGTAATTGCATAAAATTTATTATGTTATTCTGGATGGTTTCTAAAAGTGGAACCAAAATCTGTATAATTTTAATGAACAGCTCTATCTACTAATATTTGATGCATATTAGTTTAATCCAATTATTTAATTGATTTAGCTCCTGCAGTTTATGCAACTGTTGAATTACATTCTGGGAAATTAACTTTATCACCATTTGTTTTGATCAATGATCTGCAATCTCCTAATTACATATTTTATATATTCTTGGCATCATACTTAGTCTAAAACTCAGTTCTGAATTCTCTCTATTAAATTTATAATATAATTATACATATCCGTCATCTGGTACAATAATCTCTTTAGTAATATATGGTGGATTACGATTCACTCTAGGTAAAGGAAGTAAACATCCATTATCTCCAGGAATAGATATTCCTTCTTCTACTCCTCTTAACTTAATTTATAATATCAAATATTTATTACTGATTTTATAGCATTTGGATCTCTCTGTAATTATTATGGAGCCAATCTATCTTCATACCAATTTGCTATATTGTATTTAATAAATACCCATTAAAGCAGTTTTACTATATTCAACTTCATTTGGCCTTCTCATTTATATTATTAATTTATTTATTTATTCAAATTATTTTATAACTTCTTCTTCTCTTCATTTTATTCACTTTCTTTTTATTTTAAATATTTTATCTATAATTTTAAAACATATTCTCTAAAGAAATATTATTAATATTCAATTATACTAATAATAAGTTGCAGAAATTTTAATTAACAGAAAAAATAAATAAATAATTCCATGGACAATTTGCTACCAACTGCCAATCCAATTATTTAAACACCTTTTGAATTTATTAGACCTAAATTTGATTATCCTGGAGAAATTGCGTATTATATTTTCTAAATAGTCCCATGCCATTTTTTCATAATCTTTTCAAACCTCCCAAAAATATACTTAACTTCGATTGTTGTGATATTAATTTCTTCTCCAAAGAACCAACTTGCTTTAAAACTTTACATGAATTACATGCTAATTCTCCATTAATTTATTAAAGATTTATTACTCAAACTGCTAAAACCTAAAATTTTGCATCCCCATAATATCATGGAACGTAATTATTTACAAAAGGTCCTATTCATTTTAATTCAAATTTTGAATGTGGCAATCTTTATACAGTATATAAAGTTGCTGATAAAAAATATAATTTAATTTTACATAATGACACTTAAACAAATGGTTGCACCAGATGGTATTTTTTTAGTGTAAGAACACCAGAGAGAATGATGCTTTAATTGAATATTGTCAATTTAAGTAAATAAGCTTCTCAATTAAGTGTTAATCCTTACATTTATACTTCTAGAACTGGATGGTATAGAGGTGGTGAAAATGTTTCATACTACAAAAATCAATACTAAAAAAAATCAGATTATTACTATACATTATCATTTAGTTACCTATTTGAAAAAGATGAAACCATTTATTTTGCTCCTTTCCCACCCTATGGAATAACTAATCTTCAATCCTTTTTAAAACCATTAACCAATTAGTATAAATCTATATTTAATATAAAAGAACACATCTAAAATTAAAGGCTCTATCCTTCAATTCAGGTAACCAATATCCAATATTAACTATTGGTGATTCAAGCAAACCATTGATTATAATCATTGCTAGATAACATCCATCATAAGTTGTTACTTCCTATGTAGCTGAAGGAATCATTTCATTCCTCATGAGTGATTAAAGTAAACAATTAAGAGATAACTTTTATTTCAAAATCTTACCAATGATGAATCCTGATGGCGTCATTCATGGAAATACAAAAACCAATCTCTAAGGAATAGATATCAATTAAAAATGGAATAAAGTTAATAAATAAGTTCCAAGTGCTTAACATGTTAAAGCAATTTTAAAAAAAACAAATCACTTATTTTTAGCTCTAGATTTACATCAAACTTACAAAAAGTATGCTCTAATTTCTATCATTTTAGATACGGAATTTCATTTGTGGGAAGATATGATGACAATCCATAATTTATTACAGCATTTTCTTAAATCTGCAAATATACTAATTTAGAATAAAGTAAATTTGGTAAATCCAATAAAATGGAAAAAACATTACCATTTGCTTTAGGGTATTTTATAATTTATATTTTAGTGAATTATTAAATGTGAATTGTATATATTAAGTAAGAATTTCTGATTAGGCAGAAAATCTTAAAGATTTTACTATCACAAATTTGAAGTAGATTGGTGAAAATCTATGTTAAGCAATTCTTTTAATATCAAATAAACAATTATAACCTCTATAACTGAATTAATGCTTAGATATTTCAGCTTCTGAATCTTGCGAATCTTGTGATGAGACATAACATATTAAAAAGAAATTAAATAAAAAAAAAATGATTACAACAAATTTAGGGAATGAAAATAATATATCAATAGCAACTACTTCAATAACTAAAAAATCAATATTACCAACAAAATTAAAACCTTTAAAACCTTTGTGCGATTTGTCATAATGTAATAGTTTAGTTTATTTAAAGTAAATTAATCGTCGAATAAGAAAAGCGTTCAATAATCTTAATTCAAAACAAGAATTCGATCATTTTCAACAAGGACTCCAGAGTTTCACATTAAACATTGATTTATATAATTTATATAATACTTTAAAAATGAGTTAAATTGAGATGCAATAGTTTGATTAGGATAGAGTACCTGATGATAAGAGGAAGAGGATTTTAAAAATTTAATTGCTAAATTAGCGGGAAAGATTCAACTTAAAACAGTTGAACCAGGTATTTTGGGAAGATTGGATCATTTGGAAAATTATTATGATCTTTTCCCTTTTAATATTAGAGGATTTAGATTGATAAATAGAGCTAGTTTATTAAATGGAAATTTTGCAAAGAAATATATAATAAAATAAATAATTGATTTAAATTTAGATCTTGAAAGTGTTTTATAATAGATTATATATAGATGAATTTAGTAATCATTTTTTGATAGATACAGCTGTAAAAATGGCAGAAGGAGCACCAACTTGGTCATTTTTTGTTAGTTTAATATTGCTAACATTATTTTTATTACAAGTTTGTATGGATTCTATTTTATATAACCTATTAATCTTGAAACAAGATACTGTGTAAAATGAATATCATAACACTACAGGACTTAATTTACTTAAGGTAAACTTTCCATAATTTGAAAGAAGAATTAATTGCCATATGGTTTTTATATCTCTTGCTTCCATTTAGATTAGGATTATGGATGATAGATTTAATTATACGTTATATAGGTTTAAGATATTTCAGAAAGGAATACACTACGTTTGCTATGTTTTTTGATTTTCTTTTAGGATTGATTACTGTAATAATTGTTGGTTTCTCAACTGGATTGATACTGCTCAAACTCAAGTCGAATTAGTATTTTGATAAATTATTTGCAAGATCATTAGAAATCTAATTATCTTTCTGACTTTTTTAGCAGGTATGATTTAGTCAAAGGAAGCTATGGATTTAACAAAGAGATTATGTTTACTATTTAATTAAAGGAAAGTTTCTTGTTGTAATTTTATTAGTTTTTGAATTATATTAAATATTAATAAATAAAATTAATATGACTGATAATATAGAGAAGAATGAATCTATTCAAAGTTATATGAATTACTCAGAATAAAGAATGATGAATGAGGATTCCTTTTTAAAATAGAAAAATACACAAGAGGAAGATCCTCATGCATTCGAATAATCTGAAACACAGTAAGTTATCATATATGATTAAGTTCATAAAACAAACAAATTGATCCAATGTTACAATAAAATGAAGAAGAATAAGAATAAGAAATTCAACCAATTGAATTGAATCCACTATAAATTTTTGAAACTAAAAAAATGGAAATCATATAAAATTGTTAAAAAAACAAAACTTTATTCAGTGATCCAGATTTCCCAATTAACAATACCAGTCTATACAAAGATCCTTAAAAACCTCCAGAATTCGCAAAGGATATCAAATCTGTAAAATGGGTAAGACCACATGAAATTTCAAAAGATGCTAAATTTGTTATAGATTTTGAAGGAGATTATAAATAAGGGGCTTTTGGAGAATCTTGGTTTGTAGGAGCAGTTGTTATAGTAGGACAAATGAAAAAATACAATGAAAAATAGAATAAATAAACTTAATAGTAAGCTTAATAATAAATATCTTAACTTGAAAAATTAATTTTAGATTATGATTCATTTGATGAATGTGGTTTTGTAGCATTTCAATTCTTTAAAAATGGAGAATGGAGATAAGTAATAGTTGATACACTTTTACCTTTTGATTAAGATAGTAAATAAATATTATTTACACAGTGTGCAAATCCATCTGAATTTTGGTTGCCTTTGATGGAAAAGGCTTATTGTAAATTACATGGAAATTATGAAACAATTTGCGATGGACATATTGGAGAAGGTTTGGTAGATTTAACAGGAGGAATAGCTGAAATCAATTCTTTAAGAGATCCTTAATTAAATAAAATGATAGAAAACGATTAATTATGGTAAGTTTTATTGTAAACACATAAATTATAATTTTTTATGGGTTGTATGAATCATAATGAAACTAAAGGAACAAAAAATGCAGACACAGGTACTCATGGAATATTGGAAAATCATCATTATGGAATAGTAGATGTTAGAGAATTTCCTAAAGAAAAATTAAGATTAATGAGAATAAGAAATGTTTGGGGACCAGAAGGTGGATGGAATGGAGCATTTTCTGATGATTCTGAAGAATGGGACAAACATAGAAATTTAAGAGAAGAATTAAAATTAGTATTTAAATCAAAGAAAAGTGATGGAACATGGTGGATGTCTTATTAAGATTGGCATTAACATTTTAATAAGTTTTATATTTGTAAGGTATTTCCTGAGAGTTGGTAGTAATATGCTATTCAAGGAAACTGGTTTGGAAAAACATTAGGAGGAGTATGTCCATTAAAAATGCCATCAGAAGGTTTATCAGAATATGTTTAAGTTGATACAGATGAAAAATGGTTTAATAATCCTTAATATAAAATAAAAGTTCATAAAGAGACTAAATTATATTTATCTTTGATGTTAGAAGATGAAAAAATAACATAATAACCTTATGTTGCTTGTAATTTGATGGTCATAGCAAATAAAGCAAGATTAAGTAGAATTTGGGAAAGACCACCAAATTAAGATATTATTATTGATATGAATCCAAAAGGAGATATGGCAGCTTAAAGAGAAATAACTTAATATTTAATTTTAAAGAATTTTGAAGGTAAAAGTTTTGGTAATTATATGGTAATTCCTAATATGATTGTAAATGAAACAAGAAAGGAGGATAAAAGAAATTTTATTTTAAGAATATTTAGTTCTGATAGAATAGATGTTGCTGAAATGTCAGAAACATTAGAAATTTAATAAGAAGGTAGTTGGAATGAAACATCTGCTGGTGGTAAAAGAAAATATGATAATGGAAAAGAAAATCCTAATTGGTGTAAGAATCCATAATACTTTTTAAATTTATCTGTTAGCACTCATCTTAAAATTATTTTGAGAAGATAAGGATAAGTTAAAAGAGCTAAAGGTACAAAGATTGGAATGACAATTTGTAGATTTGATAAAGCCCCTACAAATTCATTAAACATTATTAAATAATAAAAAGGAGGAGGAACAAGTAAATTAATTTTATTTAATTTTTTATAGATTTAGTGAGACTTTTAAAGCAGACTCAATAATAATTAGAAGCTCCTAAAATGGTTGGAATTTAAAGAAAACTGTTGATAGGATCAAATGAAAAATTTAAATAATCTACTTATTTTCATGAAGATGTTGCAGCATTATATTTTCATTTTAATCCAACTGAAGGTCCTTTCATTATTATTCCATCTTTGGATTAGGAAGATAGATTTGCAAATTATAAATTAACAAGTAATATAATTATATTATTAAATTAGTTTATTCTAATCAAGAAGTTGAATTAACTAAATTAGATGAAACTAAAAATTAAGTTCATATTGGTAAATGGGAATAAGACATTTCAGATGGTGGTTGTCATTTATATGAAGATCCATATGAGAAAGATACAAGTAAAAGAACATGGACAATGAATCCTAAATATTCATTATAGTTTTTTGAACCTATTCATATTACCATCACTCTTTGTATTGCAGAAAAGAATTGGAAATCAAAAACTAAGAATACTGTAGGAGGTATGATTGGAGTTTATTTAATTGAAAAATCAGAAAATAAAATAACAACCTAATAAATTGTAAGAATTCCTAATTTCTTACCTATCAATGAAATTCAAGAAGAATTTGATCTTTAACCAACTAAAAATGGATATTATATTATGCCTACAACTTATCAATCTAAAATCCATGGATAATTTATTTTAGCAGTTTAAGGAGATAAAGAATTTACATTACAAGCATTAAAATGAAATATATCAAATAAATTTTATCAATGGTTTATTCTTTAATTCTTTTTATATTTTATATAAAATTAATAATATTATTATCTAACATTCTAATATCATTATTTCTATTTTATGTCTTATTTGCTCCAATAAAATAAAAATTAAAAAGTTATTAAAGATACCAAAACATTATCCAATATCACCAAACACTATCTAATTCAACATAAATACATACATATAATAAATAATTATTAGATTCTGCAAATATTGATAATGCTCTTGGAATTGCCCCTGCTTAATTCTATAAATGCGTTAAAAATGACAGCTATCCAGTAGATTATCTCTAGTAATTCATTTTTATTTAAGGCCATTTTGAAAAAAACACTAAAATATCCAGAAGTCCTATACATAAAATCATGTTAATATATATGCTAAGCTTGAATATGATTGGAGGTACAATCTAAAATAAAAATAACAAGCTAATTATTCCTAAAAAACTTAATTTTCTTTTGTAATCTCTCTATGATTCGCTATAATAACCATATTATATTAAGACAATTATGTATTCGATATACAATATAACATTTTCACCATATAGTAGGAAATTTGTTCCTTCATGCATATTGTAAGCAACATTAAATACTAACATTAGAGTCTATTTAGTTTTTTTAATACTTCTGTGTATATAGATGAAAATGATATCCCATAGATGCTTTTACTTTTATATATCTTATAAATTTATGGCAGTTGATTGAATATTGCTCCAAAAACTATACCATAACTTATTAAATTATATATAAAAGTCATTAAAAATAAATAATGAGTAATGAAGCAGTAGCAGGATTTATAGTTACAAAAACAATTTAATAAAATCCTTTAAGGTATTATGATGCTAATTTCAATGATTATCGTGACAAAAATATGATCATGTTTATTTAGAAAAAATATGCAGATCTAAAAAGTAAAGTTTTAATTTCCTGTAGAACGAACTGGAGTTAAAACATTGCCAAAACAAACCTTTGCTAACACTCAATTATAAGTGAAATTGAAAGCTTAAGAAGGTAATAAGGAATATTAAGCAAATTACGAATTATAACCTGAAGTTGTAGAAATCATGTAAAGAGTTCTTGATAAAGAATAATTAGAGAACTTACTAAATTTTTAGGTGATCCCAAAAAGATCAAAGAATTGGAAGAAAAAACCAGTATCTGTTTAATAGAAATTGGCAATGATGATGAATGATAACATAGAATAAGCTTAACTAGATGATTTGTATAAATGTTACAAACGGTAAAATCTGAAGCAAAATGTATATAAAAAAATGAAATATAGCTTAAAGAAGTAAAGACATAATTAAAAAACTAAAAAGATGCCACAAAAAGTATAGGAAAACATAAAGGATATTAGAGTATTGAATTAGAGGATCAGGAATAAGTTAATTTTTTTATGAAAAAACTTTGTGAAGATAAAAATATAAATGCTTGTACAGTTTTAGATATTTAAAATAGTAAATTTGAAACTTAATTATAGATGAATAAACGTTTAAGGAAGATTAATGGGATGAAATGGAAAGATGGAGAAACATAGTTTAAAAAAGAATTACATAAGAATAATTATTAGAAATTATGAGATAAGAAGAGTTAAAATAAAATAGAGAGTTAGTCAAGATTTTTAAAGAAACAAGAATTGATTAATTTGATCCTGATTTTTTTAAAAGTAAAGTAAAGATGACAACTATGAAAAGAGTTAATTAAGCATAGGATTCATAATATCATAAATTTTTTGTATCAACAGAAAATTAAGCTACTGGTTTATCTTAAGAAGATTTTAAAAGGAAAAACTAACCATATTAACCTACAAAAAGTCATTTTATGGAGAATTTAAGTAAAGTTTCAAGGACAACAAGACCTTAGACAAGTGTTAGTAGAACTCTAAAAACTTAAACAAGTATTAAAACAGAGATAGAGTTTAATAAATTCTTAAAATAATGTGATATTGTTGATAACAATTTCAAAAAAGAGAAACACATATTGAAAGAGAAGTTTTGTTCACTTGATAATATAATGGAGAAAGCAAGTTAATATTTATCTATGGATAAACCTTAATTTGAAAGAGAACCAAATTAAGAGTTTGAGAAATTTAAAAAGTAAAGATTATTCAAGAAAAAGTTTGTTACTTATTTAATTGAGAAAGTTGAAAAATAATCAGATTTATTGAGTGAGAAAATAAAATAAACTTAATCTAAATAGTTTATAGATAGAATATTATCTGAAGAATAATGATGTATGTAAATATAAACAATTTTTTATTAATATTCAAATTAATCAGAAATTAAGCTTGATATGTTTCTATAAAAGATTGATATCTTCTTTAAGCAACTTTTTAAGACAGAATTTTAAATAATCTGGATCATTTCTTATTAAATTTTAGAAAAATTCTTTAAGGGCATCCTTGAGGTGTATTATTAAAAAAATACCACTAAATTAATATTTAGACAAGGATCTTTAAGATAAGTTAAATCTTCTTCAGTAGTTTCATCACATTCTTCTCCTACTTCTTAATTAAAATCTAAGAATTCACTCATATATAGAGTTGAGCCTGTTTCTAGATCTGCTAATCCTTTGTCTTTCTTTTCTTTTGGATCCAATGACTTAATTTTAAATAAAAAAAGTACAGCAAATCTTTCTGCAATATCTTATTCATCATCATCTTTAATTTTTTCAATTTCAACATCAACTTAATCTTGGAATTGATCTTTTTTGATAACTTCATCATCATCATCTTCAACTTCTAATCTTTCATCCTCTTATTTAAGATCATTATTATTTTAATTATGTGGAGTAATTTCATTATCTAAACATCTAATTAATAAGGATAATATTTTAAAAGGAGCATATACATCTAATATTTAGTATAATAATATTACCACTATTAATATTTTAATGACTAGGATTATAACCTATAACTAACAAATTTTCTAAGGTTTTATCTTTGAGTAAGAATAATTTCATGAGAGCAGTAAATGTTGCATTTTTTGTGCCTTTTCCTCTAAACAAAGGTTATTGTAATAACCATTTATCAATAAGAACTTTTAATGCCATTCTATTATCAATACTCCAAGAAGTAAGGAAATTGATTGATTCTTTTGGTTTTTCAATTATCATTCTAGCATAAACTAAAACTAAAGATTAAACTGTAGATGGCATTCTAGATCTATATATTTTAAAGACAACAGATTTTAATAAATTAATATCTGGATTGCCATCTAATAAATTGTTTATTGTAATCATCACTAAATTTCCAGCAAATAATGAAGCTGATTCATTAGCAGAATTTTGTGGTACTTCTAATAATTTAAGATTCACCTTCATTACATCTTATACAAGATTCCTTAAATTATTGATTATTAAAATATTACATTTTAAGAATTTATCCTGTTTCTATTATAATAAAGTTTTTTAAACATTAACTAGTATGAACCTATAATTAAGGATCTTCATTAATCAATATTAAATTAACCATAGAAGGTAATAAATTAATGAATGCTTCTTATGCTTTATTATCAGAACAATATTTAATAAATATTGAAGTCAGATGCATAATTGCACTCATTAAACCAATATCTGTTTATTTCATTTTACTTTTATCTTAGATTTTATTCATGTCTTCATAAAATACTTAAAAACAATCCATTATAAATGGACAGAAAACCTTTATATAAATATTTTAATTACATCAAAAATGTGGGGATAAGCATCCTTACATTGACATATTCTCATAATCAATTCATTAAATTATTTAATAACAACTGATTCAGAATGAAAAATACTAAAAAATTACAATAAAATCTTAGATCCATTCTTTGCCAAAGTAGTGGCTAGAATAGATGAAAATCTAACTAAATTAATAGTTGATTCTAAAACATAAATAATTTAATCTTAACTAGCCTCTTGTAATACTTATAATATTAAATCCATTATCTCTGCTTTATATTGAAAAGATATACTATATTTATTTATTTTTGTAGCATAACTAATATAATTATCCTATATATATACTTTCCTAATGCTTTTACTGATACTATTTTTAATGTGATTGGATATTTAGATTTTAAATAATTCAGTACTGATTCAAAAAAGGGTACTAATAGTTCTTTAAATTAATGACTTATCAATTCAGAGTATTTAGTTGTACTCCAAATAGCTCTCGCCTATAAACTACTTGAATCTAAATAGAAATTAATAAAGTTTGATACTTTATCTTTCCAATTCAATAAGTATGTTCTACATACATTTTTTAATATCAAATGTGCTTTCATGTTTTTATTGAAAAACAATAATATCTTCTGAGAAACTGCCTAATAAAAGATATCCAGTTTCCTTTCTTTTTTAAATAAATGATTTTAGATAGAATGAATTACACACATAAATAGCAGAGGTTTTCATAAATTACATAACACTATCTTAATCAAATTCTTTTGATTATTATCCTTTTAATTCTTAAAAGTTTAACTTTGAAATAATTTATTGAGCTAACTCAATGAATTCTTTTTCATCTCGATTTAATATAAGTTTTTCACCTACCATTAAAATTTATTAGACAAAAGTATCACCATATTTCTCTATAATATCATTAATTAATCTCAAGGCAAGTGTTCTTACACTCTTTTGAAGTAGTTCCTCTTCATCATTAAGAATGAAATAGCTAGGATCTTTAACCCATTATCTTTCTTAATCTTTCGTGGCTATCAAAAATGTTGCCAATGTGTTCAAAAGTGGAAAAGTACCAAACTTTATTAAATTATATAAAGCAGGTTTAGTAACTAAAATAGTAATTAATTCAATTGAATAAGCACAAAGACCCTCAATATGATTATCATAATCATCATCTTCATTTAAATATTTATATTCAATATCTAAATTCTAAATCTAAATATATACCATTTTGTAAATTTATAATCCTCTAATTAGTTTATGGTAGCTCTTTCGCCTCCTCTGAAAATAAACTATCAATATTTTCTATTTCAATTTAGTATACTATATGGCCTACATATAATTAAGTTATAGAATTAAAGAATTTCCACACAGGAATCAAAGATAATGATAATGATTTTCTACTATATACTCCAAAATCTCGAAATACTACAATCAATATCTTCAAAACCAATTTCTTGATGAATATATGTGATTTTGGAGATGTCTATAAAGCTGATAAAAATAAAGACTAAAATAATATATTAAACATTATACCATCCATATTTAAAAAGTTGAATCTAAGCATTTGTTAACAAAAGAGTTATCAGTTCCATCTGCAAATGAGATTGATCTAAATACTAAATAAACTAATAAAAGTATTTTCTCTCTTAATTTCTCATTTAATTCTGGTTAGGCAAATATACTGAAACCTTTCTCAAGAACTGATGGAACTATCTCTTTACATAATGTTTGCTGTTCACCATTAGTTTCGCTTAATCTTCCAAATAATTGCAAAAATAGTTCCAGACTTGATTCTATAGCATTAAAATCATCCATCCAATTTAACAATTCAATTAATGGATTTGGCCAAATATGACTTGGATCAATAGATATTATTTACACTATTATGGAAGACTAAAATATTTTTTAATTTAATTACAATCAATTCAATTATTGGCATATTTGATACATTCATAACTAGTCCATTTAATAAGAGTTCGCGTATCACTTTACGTGATGGCTATATTGATTCCCATTATTCTATCAGAACCCCCTTTAAAAGTATACCAATCTTTAATCTTATTTCAACTGGATATTCAGGAGACACCATCATTTTAGTACTCTCAACCATAAAATTGGGATAAGGTGTATGAAGGATTTCATATGCATTTTATAAATTTTCTAATGCTTATACATACACTTAAAGAGTTATTTCTGGTGTAGCTTCAGCCATTTTAAATTTTATATAATATATATTATTTATTTCATTATCCGACAATCACTAATAAAGGCTTTTCTATTTTCATCCTTTCTATGCAACTTTCATTTAAAGAATTATTAAACACCCTTACTTATATCTAATAATTATTAATTATGACGTTCTATTTCCTTATATACCAGAAATTTTAATAATATTCTCAAAAAAAATATCATATTAATGTAAGATAATAATCGCACATTTGGGATAATTTAAGATGTCACATCCAATTCTGTCTGTTTTGCACTTAAATGTCAAATTGTCTACTTCATTTATATGTTTGCAGCCACAAAACTATTACCAGGCACAAACTTTAAAGGTTTTCCTGACCCAAAAGGAAAGGTTTTGATGTATAAGATAAATGGATTGAATACGTACCTTTTGACACTCATACTTATAATAATAGGTAAGACTTTTTTTAATTTTACATTAATTCCATTGATTGAATATTTTTGGTCATTTTTTATTGCCTCAAATATTTTGGCTTTTGTGTTCTCTTTTATTTTATTAATAAAAGGAAAAATTAGTACGCATTATAAGCCACATATTCAAACTTGGACTCCTCAATTATTTAATGATTGGTGGTTTGGATCAGAATAGAATCCTAGAATCTTAGATGTTGACATAAAAATGTATTTTTATGAACCATCATTGATTGGATTATAAATATTCTTGTTATCATTCGCCGAATACTAATACAATACTTATTCTCTATTATCGACAAATATGATTTTGTTTTAAGTTTTTTGGTTTATGTGGCTTATCACACATTATATTAGAGAAGATTTTATGTTATCAACATGGGATATTATTGCTGAAAATTTTGGATTTATGTTAGTTTGGGGAGACATTGTTTATTTACCTTATCTATATTGTATTGGTGGATGGTACTTAGGTGACTTTGTATAGAATAGTTCTGGTATATATCTGTTGTTCATTACTTTGTTGCATTTTATTTCATTGTACATGTATAGAGATTCAAATTGGTAAAAAGATAGATATAGAAGACAAGGTGATAAAGCAATAATTTGGAATAAAAAACCTTAAACTCTATAGAATAAATTATTAATTAGTGGATGGTGGGGTATTGGTAGACATCTCAACTATACAGGAGAGATTTTAGTTTATTTTTCTATTGCTATGTGTGGAGAATTCGAAGCCTTTAACAATTATGTTTTACCTTTAAGTTTGTTTTGCCTTTTGACCCATAGGGCAACAAGAGATGATAAGCGTTGTAGAGAAAAATATGGTAAATTATGGTAAGAGTATTGTTCAATAGCCAAATTCAAGATTATTCCATTTATATTTTGAAATTATCATTATTAATTATTATTCAATAATTCATATTTAATATCAATTTTATAAAATAAATTTTTTATTTATCCTATTGTAGTATCATTTTTATTTTTCTTCAAGCAATTTTTATAAACCTGATTTTTTAAATTTAACACTGAAGGTTTCTACCATATTTCTGATAACTATATTGTCATCTCAGAATTAGAAATTAGTTTCAAAGCTCTTATAATTAATTAAGGTTCTGATACTTACTCTTTACTAGAAATTAATGGGATGTTTTCTCCTTCTTAAATCTTTATTTTTTTAATTAGTAATCTACTTTCTACTTAATCAGTTATAGATAGTTTATGAATTTGCATTTATGTCTTTACATATTCCTATAATCTTTAGTTCTTATTAATTTAAAGGCTGAATTTTTACGTTTTATTTTTTATTCCTAAATATAATATTAATTCAGGTAAAGGTATATCATTATCAATTAAAGTGATTAATCCAGATAATATAAATAATTTCAATCCTTCTTTATCTAATTTTTCAAATTATTAATTTTATTAATTTTCTGCAGTTAATTATAATTTTTTTGGACAACTAATTATTTACTTAGCTATTATGCATGGCTAACTCTTTTAAATTTAACCAATATATAATTATAAATTATCTATTATGTTTATAATATTTTCTAAAACAGGTTCATCATTAATTTAGGTTTTATTTGTTCTTAATTTAGGAAGCAATATTAATTTCTCTTTCAATTAATCTTTAACTTTCTATATTTTTTAATACTCACTCATAACTTAAATTAATTGATGTTGGATGCTTTCTTTCTTATCATTAACGATAATAAGTATTTTTTCAATAAGTATTACATCTCTCACATATATCATATCAATATTAAATTAGGATAGAAAATTTTCAAAATCTTGTAATTCCTAGATGGCTGTATCAGGTAATTCTAAAAGATTTTACAATTTAACTTATTATTATTTAATTTTCAATCGTTCATCATTTTATAAAAATGGAATCAATCTCTATTTAGAAGGTAATATTTGAACAGAATTTTAATTGATTAATTAACCTTCTACTATTTTTTCCTTATGTTTTTTAAACCATAAACAAGTCATAATTTCAGGAATTGGTATTTATTATTCAATTGATTCTATCAATATTAATTTTACAACTTATTTAAGTAATCTATAATATCTTTTTTAAGATTTTATAGGTTTATTTTAATCATCATCATCAATTTCACTTTGGTTATCTTAAGAAAGTTAATTTTTTTTTTCAACTTAATTTTTGAATTCCTTTGGTATATCTTTTTGACTTGAATCATATATAAGAATTATTGCTTCCAATTTTTGAATAAATTATTTCACTATTCTAAAATGAGCATCAGCATCTGAAACCCTTGATAGTTTTTTAATCTAATTTATTAACTAAGAATATTTCACCTATTAAATTATTTTTGCTTTTAGAGATTCTTTTTATTGAACAACTAAATCTATCATTTTATTCAATAAATAATATTCAGTAATTTTAGTCTTTATTTTTCCGATATGAGATTTCTTTGTAATTTTTGCTTCTTCAATATTCTCTTCCTTAATATTTTTAGTTTCTAATTAATTTTGATTAGCTTCACAAAATGAATCATAATAAAATGCACATACATTCAATATCTATTAATTAGGATTAAATGTTAAATTCATTCCATTACCCCTATTCTTCAATTCAGCACAAAGTATAATTTCAGGAATAGCAATCTTTTATTAAATTAACCAGTTTAAAATAATTTTAATTTTCTCTTTATTTAAAGAACTTATTATTAATGGTTAAATCTATGGTTTTATATCAACACTTTCTGATTGAGTTTTTTATCCTGAAAATAGTTATGAAGTATCTGAACATTCTAATTTTATGGATTTATTTTCTTTAATTTTAGAATTCAAATAGTTAAATTATAATTATCTAAGTAATTCAAACAATTTATATTTAATTATATTTTAAGGTAATTCAGCATTTTTAAATTCTAATTTAGATGGAAATTAAAACTATTTATTTTAAAATATCAATTAAAGTTCTTAATCGATTTAAGGTTTTTTTCTTTCTTCTTCAAGTAGCTCAACTTATCGTAAAAATATTTCTTAAGTTTAATTTAAATGAGATTTAAATATTTCTTCTATTAAATGTTAGTAGTAGTCTTAAAAATATTCAGAATCATTTTAATTATGATTGATTAAATCTTCTATTTGAAGTTAATCAGCAATCTCTTTTAAAGCTGGATTAACTGCTAATTATTCTACCAAAATATAGTTTGGTTGAAAAAGAAATGATTAGGGTTCATCATTATCAAACTTTAAGGTTATATAATAAAGTGTATTTGGACAAGTTATCAGATTAAGATTAGTGTATTTAAGTAAAATACACCCCACTTCTCTATAAACAATATCAAATATAGTTGGTTCTTCATCATCTTAAAATAATTCATCATTATCAAGAAATATTTCATCTTTATAACTGTTCCCTTAACAATTTTATTAATACATTTTTAAAAATTTATTTTCATATGTTAGAATTTTCATCCAAATTTAACAAATAAATAACATGAAAATTCTAAATCATTTTAAATATCTTACCATTAAATATGTAAATTCATATCAATCATAAACATAAATGATTAATATGAATTTCAAAATCTATTCATAATTATCATTCTATATAATCTTTAGAGTAAGTTATATTAAGAAATTTATATATGATAATTATCTATAATTCATTTTTTTACCCTCTTGCTTGTTCATCATCTTGATTTTTAGTTTCTTTAATGAAACATTTCTTTTGGAAGAGTAAAATTTAATGAACTCTATTGACTGTTGAAATATCTATTTTTTCTCAGTTATATATTAAAAGAGTTATATCTTTCATAACACTGAAATGAAGATTTTTAATTTTTTAAAAAGAACCTTATATATTAGACTTTATTTTTTACTAAGATTCTTGTTAAATCTTTTTAATTTTTTTTGAATTAGACTATTCTTCATCCTTTGTATAAGCCACACCATTTCAATGCTTATTCAAAATAAAATTGTAATTTATTACTTACTTATCTAATAGACTTAAAACTTTATAAGTCCTTTTTACTTAATCTTAAGGAAATAAAATTTATATGTTTTATCTTTCTATCATAGGCAAAATAATTATTCAATAAATGCCAATATACTAATTCTAATTCGTTGAACTCCATCATTTTGCATAATCTAAAGTGTATTTTATATATATAAATTTATTCATATTTGAGATAATTTTTAGAAGATAATTCTAAACAAATTAAAGTGTTAAAAATGATAGAATGTAGTTTTATATAGGATTTATACATTACAGTATCTTCTAGGTTATTATCATAATCAAGTTATCTCAACTTAATATCTAAAACTTAATTTACGACAAAAAAATGAAAAAAATTTCATTTTTGATAACTTTAATTCTAATCATTAAAAATTATTCATAAATCTTTCTGATAAACACCCTTCATTTTATCTTCTCTGTTGATAATAAATCTTAGTCTTTATTAATATCAAATATTGATATTAGAATGAATTAATAAATTTAATAATTATTAGTATTATAGATGAATCTAGATTACACAAAAATATAAGATAATGTTAATAAATATAGATATGGAGTGAAAATAGGAAATTATAATGAAGAAACTTTTGGTATGGATATGAAATAAGTACATTAAACAATTATATTTAATATAAGAATGAACATAAAATACCCAACAGTACAATGAAAGATACTTTTGGTCTATAAAATACATTACTTAATATGCCAAAGTAATAAGAAACATAAGCAGAGAAAGAATATTATGAATAAACAACTTTCAGCCATCGTGGGTTACAGAATCATTTATTAATTGGTCATGGTTAACAGCCTTATGTATTAAAATAAATTTAACAATATAGTTTGAAACAAGATAATTAACATCAACTTATGATCTATCTCATAATTAATAAGTTAAACCATAAGTGTAAATTTATTCAAAATTTGAGCCTAATAAAACTCAATTTTAATCACAAGTATAAAAAGTTGAAGTGACAGATAAAGTACAGCATGTTGTTCCAGATTTATAATAAGCAAATTAAGAAAGATTAGTAAAAAAGAAAGAATTTACAAACACATTTAACGATAATTATAAAAAAATTCCTTTAAGAAAATGAATTATATTATAAGAAATTTATCATTTAAATATAAATTTTATTCAAATATTTTCTTGATTTATTGAAAATATATGCAAATGAATTTTTCTATGATATTTCTGTTATTATACTAATTTTATCTATTAAAATTAAGAAATTAAATAGATATTTCTTTTATTCAAAATAAAATTAAGATAATTAAATCTAATCAAGAATAAAATAAAAATTATCTGAATTTATTGCTTGATAAAACAAATTTTTATGATTAGATGGTCAAAATTAAATTAAAGAATAAAGTGACAAATTTAAGATGTTAGATCTATTTATAATTGGTTATGATTAGAAAAAGCTTAATTTCAAAGTATCGTGACTATGATAAACCAAAATTTGAATGATTTAAAATATCTAAGGGATGTTTTTCAATAAAAAATCTTAATTTGATTGATTTACTAATAATAACTATTAAGTATCTAATCTAATGAAAAAATAAACATTGAAATAACAAAGAAGATTGATTACTTTTATTATTTAAATTATTAGTTTTTTTATGGATACTAATCTGATAGATATTTTATTAGATAAAACTTGAAAGTTAATTTGATTTAGATAGAGAAAGTAATTATTAAATATATTTTTGTTAATTGTAAAACATAAAATGGAAACAGAGTATATTTATAATATTGTACTTATGCTAAAATATAATTTTCATTCTTCTTTTTTTGCTCTCTTAGCATTCTTTCTCTTTCTTCTTCCTTCTCTTCCTTAACCAAATGGTGATGTGACAGCAAAATCAACCAATTTTTCAGATTCAACTCTGACTAAGAAGGATGGAGAATTGACTAATCTTTTTCCAACTCTAATAAGTAAATAGATTGAATAAAAATACCTAAAGTGTCGCTATCTAATTAAAGTTCTGGCATGATGAATTGATGATGCTTAATTACTTTTGAATACAAAAGTTTAAAGTCTTCTTTCCATCATTTTTTAAGTTGTTAAACCAAGTACATAATCTAACTTTCTTTCTTGTTCAGATAACAAACCATATCTAACCATTCTTCTAATTAATGCTTCTCCTTCAAATAATCTTCTTGGATCCTTTGGGTCAAGTGTTAATAATTCTCTTGCAGCCTTTCTAATTCTAGCTAATGTAAGTTAGACTCTCCATACTTCTCTTTTGTTCTTTAATCCATACTTACCAATAATTTGTAATCTAAAAATTAATCATTATTAAAATTACTCATTGTCAAGACGTTCCTTTTCGAAAGGCTTTCTTGGTGTGTCTGATGTCTTTGATCTATTTCTGTAATTCTTACCCATAATAAAAAGATTTAAATATATTTAAATTTATTCACAATTAAATAAATCCCTCTATTCATATTTGTTTTATTACTTCATTACCCATATATTTGTAAAAATATTATTAGAAAATGCTTTTCATATTAATAAATGTATATAATTATAACAATAGGAATTACTCTAGCATTATCTTTAATTATTCAACTTACAAAACTCAACCCTACCAAAAAGCTATTTCTTTTAGATATATTTTTGGTCGTCTTAATAGGAATGATTATTTATGATGAATTTATTCACAAATTTGATGATTTTGAAGAATAATTATAAAATGCATTCTAAAAATAATATCCTATTGAATACAAATTAGATGAATTGATATAAAAAAATAATTTATAAGATCACTCATATCATTTATATTATGGAATACATTCAGATGGAATTTCAACTTTCTTATAATTCATGATTAATCAATCGTTAAAACAAAAGAAACAAGCCATTTATATTGATATTTAATCAGAAGTTTTAACATATGAATAGGCAGTATAATTATTTAAAGCTCCTAACATGAATGAATTAATTCTTTTTACAAAACTTAAACCAACATTAATTGTAATTGATAATCTTGATTTATCAATAAATAAAAAATATTGCTATATATGTTAAATATTAAGTAATTTACATTAATCTAATTCAACTACAATTATTGCAAGTGCTAAAAATCTAAAAAAACTTAATTTAATGTTAGATGATTATAATATTAATGTTATGGAGGTAAAGTAATTTTAAAATGGAAAATAAAATAATTTTAGGTATGATTGGTATGAAATATCAACATAAAATAATAAAAGATATGAAGGTATAATTTTTAATATTATTTTTAGATTTTGTAATCTAAAAATAAAAAGAGTTTGTTTCAGAATTAAGTGAAGATGAATTAAGTTTAATGAAAGCAATTCGAAATTTAATGTGTAAAATTAAATGTGAAAATTAAGAAATTAGAATGGATGATATGTATAAATGAATTAAAATTTTAGAACTTTTTAATATAGAGATTTAAAGAGTTTGATAGATAAAAATATTCTAATAGCAATTTTTGGATAATTAAAATTTTATAATAGCTTTATATTTGATTCATTATAAAATTTATGACAAACCATCAATATATAACAAGAAAAACAAAAATCATAAATTCTA
>CAJJDN010000004.1:638458-746286 GCA_905182985.1 Paramecium sonneborni
TAAAAGATATGAAGGTATAATTTTTAATATTATTTTTAGATTTTGTAATCTAAAAATAAAAAGAGTTTGTTTCAGAATTAAGTGAAGATGAATTAAGTTTAATGAAAGCAATTCGAAATTTAATGTGTAAAATTAAATGTGAAAATTAAGAAATTAGAATGGATGATATGTATAAATGAATTAAAATTTTAGAACTTTTTAATATAGAGATTTAAAGAGTTTGATAGATAAAAATATTCTAATAGCAATTTTTGGATAATTAAAATTTTATAATAGCTTTATATTTGATTCATTATAAAATTTATGACAAACCATCAATATATAACAAGAAAAACAAAAATCATAAATTCTACAATGATGGTTGTCCATAAACAACAATCATTAGTGTATGATAATAAGCTTTTTAAATTTGAATCAGTAACTTTAATTTCATGAGTAGCTTATTCAACCTAAAATAAGAAATGCTTTTACATTTTCATTCAATCTTCTTAAAATAACTTTATCTTCATCTAATGCCAAATTAATATGCTTAGCATTAACTTACATTCTTCCTGTAGTATCAATCATTTTATCAATGGTATCATTTTATTTTTGAACATATTATTTTTGCATCTATACCATTTCAACGTTAGATTTAGTAGTAAAATCTATTTTTGTTTCTGGGTTATCCTATAATTATTAATATAAATGTTTGAATTAATACTGTTTTAAAAACTTATTTAATTTCTAAGGCTTTTCTAAATTTTTCAGATTTATTTTAAAATTCATCTAATAAATTTTTTTATCTTTAAATATCATTAGGAGAACTATTTGATTAAAATAGTATACATATTAGATGCTTAATTTAATAAAATTCTTGCTGTTTTAATTGAATCATTAATATTGTCAATTTATGTTGCCAGTTGTCTATCAAACTAAAGAAAATGTAATTTGAACTTACCTATTAAATTGATTCATTGTTTTATAATTTATAATTTCTTTGATTAAGAGCTTCAGAAAGTGTTGAATCCATTTTCCTAATATTTTCAATTAAATCTTAGAGTTTTGATCCACCATCTAATTTAATATAATTATTCATAAATATAATATTTTATTATATATAGTAATGTAATAAATCACAATAATTTTGTTTTTTAATAATCATCTGTTCTATTGACTAGTTTTAAGGTGATATTCTATTATTTAACCTTCTAATATTTATGGTTAAGAATACAAAGTATGGATACAGAGATAACAATAAAAATACCTAATAAAATACAAAGAACAAGTGAAATTTAATAAAATGAAATAGTGTTATCGATGATTATTTAATAGTTGGAATCAATTTTATTAAAGTCCTATTCATCTTCATTAATTAAAATAAGAATCCATAATATTGTTACATTATCATTTATTTCATCATCATAGTAAATTACTGAAATATTGGTACAACCAGTTTAAAATAAATAGGAATTAGCATAATTATTAGCTTATAATGATGTTAAGGGACAAGGATTAGTTGAATTTCCTGTTTCTTCAAATCCACATCTTGATGTATTCTAGGTTTTATTTGGAAATTAAAATTATTATATGAGGCATGGATATTTTTCATTATTAGATGGTAATAGAATGACTTAAAAAGTCTTATTGTTAGCAGATGATAATTATTAGTTGACTGTAAGGTTACCTACTTTAAAGTTTTATTTTTCATAATTTCCAATGACTTATCCTAATTAGAGATAGCTAAAAGGTTGAATAATAGCATGTTCGATGACTGTAGTTTATTATTAGAATGTTTAGAGTAACAATGAAAATAATATTATCATCATTATTAATATAATATATATTAATTATTAAAAATAATATTAATAATGATAAAATAAATTATTTTTTTATAAAAATGATGAATTTAAAACCACCCAAAAGTTAGATTGATAGTGCATCTGATACTGGTAGTGTTAACAAAATAAGTGACAAATAAAAGATAAATACTTTGAAAAAGGCAGTGATAGATTTGAGAGAAGAGAAATCTCAATTAACAAAATAGATTACAGATTTAACTTAAAAAAATAATTAGTTAATTAAAGAGAAAGAAGATTTAGTATGATTGAAATAAATAATGTAGGAAGAGAAGCATTAATCCATGATGAGAGATTTATAACGTTAAATAACTGTTGTAATAATGAACAATATAAATTTAGAATTAATTCAGTTAAATACAATCTTCTTCATCTTAAGCAGAATTAATTAATAATTAAGGTGATTAATCTAAATAAGTATTTAAATTGAAACAGTAATTATTGTATATATATTGCAAGAGAATTAGAGTAAACCATAGCTCATAATGAAGCTCGATTTACTATTTTATAGACTGCTTATAAAGAGATGGAAAGAGATTTAAAAAACAAAGAAATTTCAAATTAAAAATTGATAAAGGAAGTTGAAGAGAAGACTTAATTAAATAACTAACTTAAAAAGAACATTGAAGACATTGAAAGAGATTTGTATAACAAAATTAAAGATTTAAAAGCTGAGAAGATGGAAATACAATTAAAATTAAAGACTTTAGATAAAGAAATGCAATAGAAAGATGAAGAAATAAGAATATTGCATAAAGGCTTAGATGATTCAAGATTTACAGTAGCTTAATTGTAAGGTGAACTTGAAGAAAGTAGAGGCAAATTTATATAATATAAGCTTATATTACACAATTAATTTTTGGATATAGATTGTCTATTTATTTTAAGATAAAATCTATTTAATGATTATGTCTTTGAGTTAGAAACAGCAGCATAAAAATTTTAATATAAGGCAAGTGAGATTACAGATTTGAAAATTAAAGATGAAACTTCATTTTACTTATCTGTTAAGTCAAGAAGTAAAGAAGAAGTTTTTAGCATTATGCCTAATTAGGATTTAAAGAAGATATGTAAATCAATTAAGTATTTATATAAATAAATCTATTAATTTAGAAATTTTCTGATAAAGGCTTAACAATATTAAATTAATTAGTAACATGCTTAAGTGCAAAGTCCTAAAAATAATGGCCTTTTGGGAGGATTGATGTCAATTTTTGGAAATACATCATCAAAAAATGGAAGCAATACAAATAGTGATGCAAAACAAAAATGATATTTTTATAATCTAACATATTATATGAGTTAAGAAGAAGAAAATACGATATAGATGTTCAACCTTTATTAGCAAGTATTAATGCTAATTTTGACAATAAGTACTCACTCAATGAAGTAGAAACCAATGTATAAGAAGTACATAAGGATATTGATAAATACAATAGGTTGATAGTTAATCTAATTTTATTGTTAGAGTTCAACCTTAATAAAAGGAATAACAAGAAATAGATTCTGTTCTAGAAATATTCAATAGAATTCAAATTTAAAATAATTTATTGACCAATCCTAAAATTAAAAAACATTAATTAGGTATACACACTATTCATTAAAAGAGAATGCACAATTTTATAAATTATTGAATAAATTAAAGACAAATTTGATAAATAAGAAGAAATTATTGTTAAAAAACTCAGAAAAATTTTTGGTCATTATTGATATTAGAAATTTATTGAATTAATTTGTTAATGTTTATGGAGTGAGCAAAATAAGATTAAATATATTTTATCAATTATCGTAAGATTAGAAAATATTGAATAGAAATTAGATTAAAGGATAGATTAATATGTTCAATAAAAAGAGCAAGAATTAACAAAGAAATAATGATTAAGTAATTATATATGCATTTTTATATTGGAGAAATATTTAATATATAAAAATTAAGTCTTTGTTATTATAAATAATTCTCCTATATTATTTAAATATGAATATTATTTCAAACAAAACCTACACAGATGTGAAAGTAGAAGAATATGAATAAAATGGATGGAATTTCATTTTCACAAAAGCAGGAATGTATAACACTTCAGATCTTGATATGCTTTAAGATGCATTGACACTTTAAGGTATTCCAGACATTACCAATGGTAATAATTGTGCTTTAATTTATAATAAATAATTCAACTTTGGTTTCTTTGTAAATCCTAAAGATTCGCTCTATCTTTGTAATTATGAACAAAGATAACAAAATTACATAGATATCAAAAATCAATTCAGAACAAATAAAATTAATTATATATCTATTATACCTGAATAAGCATAACTTAAACATTCCAATGCTTGGAAATAAAAATAAAATGAAGATATCAAAATTTTAGATAAAATATCTGATACTTTTTATTGCACTCCCTATAAAGGTACTATTGTAGATGCAAATTAAATTTAATATCAATTCTAAAGATTCAAAAATATGGATGGAGTAAAAGGCAAGTCTATCTTTGAAAATCAATTAAATGAAAATGTAATCAAAACTGAATTAGAGTATCTTACTCATATATTTAAAAATTAATCATTATAATTTTACTGTGAATATACAGAAGAAGAAATCCCTTTGAATAATTTGACTTAAGTATTTATGTAAAATAAGAAAGGAAAATCCAATCAAATGGGCATCATATATAACTTTATATGAAGATGAATTAGGAGATAATGGATTGGTTACTTGTGAATTTAGATTCAGAGTCATGGGAGATTGTTTTTTTGGTTTAATCAGAAATTATTTGAGAGTTGATGATGTCTTAATAAGAATTTTAGATACTAGAATATATCATCAATTTGGATGGGATTATATATTGAGAGACTTTACTCACAGAGAAGAATCTTGGCGTATTCTTTTAATTATAATATCTTAGAAAACATTTAAAAAAATGGGTTTCATTTTTCTCCTTAATGGTCAACAGATTAAAATTAATCATTTCTAATTTAAAATTCTGTACCTGTTTAGTTGCATATTAATGATAAGATCTATTTCTAATTTGGATGACTGTATATTATATAATATAAAGATAATAATTTATTTTATATTAAAAATGTCTAAAGAGAGCAGTACTTAATGGTCAACATTCAATAATTCCAAAGAATTTATTGAAAAAGATTAAAAGATAACAAAAGGATTTATTTAAGGAGCATTATTTGCAGTTATTGGTTATAGTGTAGGATTAGTCTTATTTAAAGCTAAGACATTAAGGGGCTTTAGTGCTGGTACTGCAGCAACTTGGCGATTTAAAGATTAGATTGAATAATGATTTAAATAATATATATATTATTATGCTCAACATTTGTTTTAGCATGTTCATCTGAACAATAAGAATGTGCAAATCAATTGTATTCCTTTGAATTTGAAGTTTTTGGAAAAGTCTAAGGAGTCTATTTTAGAAAGTTTACCTAGCTCAAAGCATAAGAATTAAATCTAGTAGGCTGGGTATTAAATACAAAAAAAGGCACAGTTTTGGGAATTGCATAAGGAAGACGAACTAATGAGTTGAAGGAATGGTTAAAAAATATTGGAAGCCCTAAAAGCATAATAAAAAAGGCAGAATTCAAAAACGATAAAATTATAGATGAATTAGAATATGATCAATTTGATATAATTAAATGACAAATATTCAGATATTATCAGAATATTTATATGTTTATTCGTATATGGTATTGTAGGAATATTTATCACATTTTATAAAATCTAAATTAGAATGCGATCTATAAAACTTTACTTAATCTAATATCCTTTATTTTGCTTCTAACTTGAGTCATTTTATTATAATTAAATAGGGTTATATAAATGTTTCTTAATCAATTTTTTTTTTATTTATAAGGGATATAGTTTTTGTGAATGTTTATGTTTAAGTTTAAGTTTATATTGTATTAGTATTTTTGTTATTTTATTATCAGTATCTGTATTTATATTTGCAATAGTCAGTATCATTTTTGGTTTCTGTTTCTGCATAAATCCAAATCAATCGAAGATGAGTCCTAATCATTGATGATACATTTAACATATGATTAATTTGTAATTGTAACAGCCACAAAATCCTAATCAAAATATAATATGAACCATCAGGGAAATTATATTAATTTAATCTATTGGGAAATGTTGAAATTGCTATAATTATCTATATTAAAAAGTTTAACTATTTTAGTTTATAATAAGAGATATTATAAATCCTATAATCTAGAGTCATCTAATTTGGATAGATTAATCAAGATTACGATTTTGATATTGAATTCTAATTAGGTGAATATTATCTGATAATAGAGTAGGTTTTAAGATTAATAATAATATAATCATTGTTTCGTTTAGTAAAATAAATTAGTTTCTTATATGTTAAAGTGTTTGTTTCTTCTATAAAAGACTCTTTTAAGTGTTTAGCTAAGAAGTTCATGATAGTTTCTTCAGTAATATCATATTTTTTTGAATGAGTTGTTAACACATAAAAATAATCAAAAAAAAACAAGCCATTATTTGACAATCCTTTCAAATATTACTTAAGCTATTCATTATTTATATTAATGGACAATTCTGAGTTATATGAGATACAATATATATTCGGGTCTCAAATTCTGGAGAACAAAATGCAATACTGTGTTAAATGGAAAAATTATCCTAAGTCTTAAAGAACATGGGAGCCGATTGAGAATTTAGGAATTCATAACATATCCTCAGTTCGTAGATATTAGAGACATGCAGACTATTATCTATTCTATTAGTTTATTTATGAAGAATAGGTACAAGGATATAGAGTACATTAAAAATATAATACACTTGAAAAAATTAAAGTAATACCAGATCAATAAGAAGAAGAAAAAATAGACTAAGCCAATAGTGATAAGCTTAATACAACACTAAAGGAAACTTAAAATATAGACAATATGAAATCGATATCTACACCTAATGAAACAGTAAAAAAGATTACAAGATCTACAAGAAAACAGATTTAACAATAACAAGAAGATGGATCACATTCAGATTCTAAGGATTCAGATTTTGGTAAAAAGAGTAGGAAATCAAAATCTAAAGCTAAATCTTCTTAATCCAGAAAGAAATCTCCAAATTCTGTAGGAGATAAATCTAATCAAACATAACCAAAGAAATCATAACTTATTAAATAGGAATAAATTGAAACTGATGAAATCAATTAAGTATAACCTAAATCTTAAGAAAGATAGAATATTAATGGATAAGATAAACCAAATGATGATAACTTAAGTGATAATTCATAATCACCAAAAGAATAATCTAAAGTTTAGACAAGATTAAGAAATGTTAAGAATTAAAAATATATTGAATCAATCAAATCAACTACCTATTTTAATTAAGTTAGAAAAATTATTCAATCTTTGAATGAAGATGAAAAATCCATTGTTACATCTCATATTAATGAAAAAATGAAAGATAATATATTTGAAAATCTTGGGGCTTTATGTATTTTGGATTATATGTAAAGAAGAGATTAAGTATTGAATGAAATCAAATAGTAAGAATATGTTTCTCCTTTAAAAGGGGAAAATATTCATTTATTCAATAAAAAAACTAAGAAGAATAAAAAATTAGAAAAATCATCTATTAAAATGGAATCTTAAAGATCTACAGACATAGCTTGTCATCCTAACTCTAAAAGACTTGTTAGATTATCAGCCTTTGAATAAAAAAAAAAAATTATGAAGAAGAAAGATGATCAATGCCATATGGCTGATTTCATGGCTTCTATTAATCAATATCCATAATTTGGGATTGTTTCTACTGAAATAGATTCATACAATTAATATGGATAAATTGGATTCTAAATTGGAGAAGAAATAACTGGACATTATTATGGAATTAATGCAAATGGAATAAGTAAACCTATCCTTTAATTATATTTTATCATGAAATTTAGAAGAGAAGGAGATAAAACATTTTTATACAATCATGTTACATAAGCTGAATGTTACCTCTATGAAAAAGACTTACTATATGATTATGTCTATAAGAATTAGCATTTACTACCTGAGATGTATAATGAACTTATTGTTAAAAGTGTTTATAATTAATAATGACAATTTTAATTTTATTTTTTATATATCATTACCTACAAATCTTTATTTAGAACTAACTGAAGAAACTACTCTATTCTCAGGTCTTATCAGTTGAAATACAAAAAAAAGAATATGATGCTGCGAGAATACCATAATCTTAGAATAATTAAAATTAAAACTATTCATACTAATATTATTTTTTAAAATATCAATCTAACTCTTAACAAAAATAAACCTAAAATTAACAGTAATCTTTATCCTTCATTCATTTTTCAAAATTAATATACTAGAAATTAATTTGAAGAAGCTATAAGAAGACCCTAATTACATATTAATTAACAATAAAAATATCAATAATATGAGAGAATGAGGGTTCAGTAAGAGTATGAAGAAAATATCAGATAGAAGACCAATCATATAAGGAATTTGCACAAAGATATTATAATGAAAACAAAACAAAATCATCTATTCTAAAGAAGAAAAATATAGTTTGAAGAATCTATGAAGGAAATAATAGTATTTAAACTATCTATACGCATTAGCAAGATTTTAAAGATAAAGGGTAAAAGTTATGAATGGATTTTAAATTGAATTATCTTTATTTCTATTTTTAATTCAACTCTTTTATTTCAATATTAGCATATATCTATATTTATATCCTTCCACTATATAATTCTATTATCATTATTAGTCAAATAATAAGTTCTAAAAGCTATTGTTAGTTCTATAATTTTAATAAATTAAATAAGAATTGTGTTTATTATAAATTGAATTATTTATGGATTATTAAGAATTGTATGATTTGAGAAAAAAACTTGTTGATTGGAAAAAGTTTCCTACAGAAACCATTAATATTTTGAAATAATTAGAATAATCTCCACTTGATTGGGATTCTGTTAATAAATCAAAAATATAAAAAACTTTGCATACTCTAACAATTATAGATGATAAAAACAATCTTTAAATTACTACTATTAAAGCAAAAGCTTCAGCTTTATAAGATCGTTTTAAAAGACTCTCTTAAGCTTAGGATATTCAAAGAACATAATAAAATCAATAAAATTAATCTATTGAAGAAATCAAGGTCTAAAAGTAAAATAGTATTTAGAGTATTTAAAGCAGCAAATCATTACCTGATATAGAACTTTTTGTCAATTATAAAATACCCTATCCAGCTTATGCTGATAGACTGAAATACCTAAATGGAATAAGCAAAATGTTTATTGCAAATATTTTGACCTTTAAAAAAGATAATGATTTAAATGATTAAGATTATTAAACTATAAAAGAATGTGTGGAGATAATGGAGAAAACCATCTATTATAAAAGAAGCTCAGAAAATAGTTCTAAAAAAGCTTATGAATAAGATTTGAGAATTTTAGCGGGCTTTTTGAAGAAAGATAAGAATGGATCTTTAACTTATAGAATTTTTACAAAAGCTTTTGATCCTATTTATGCAGCTTAATTAAGGTATAAAAAATAATTAAATAATATATAGAGCAGCTGATTGGGTTGATGACGAAACTAAATAAGAATAGGCAAGAATAATTAAAGAGAAAATGGAAGCAGAATAAATAGGTTTTTATAAGGATTTGAGTAAAAGAGAGATGGAAGGAGTAGAAGGAAAGACTTGTAAAGGATGTGGACAAAAAAAAGTATATCTTGTTGATGAAAAATAAACTCGTGCATCAGATGAACCAACAACGAAATTCTTTGAATGTTATAATTGTGGAGACAAATTTAGAATCTGTTGATTAAAAACAGTCATATTTATATCTAGCTTTTTTATATTATATTGTTTTAACAGCTAGTGCATTTATTCATTTCATTCAATTTAAAGCCACTTTTTTCTTTTTTCTATTTCTGTTGCTCCTTTTGTTTAATATAAGGATTATATATCCTCTCCTGACAATAACTTTTAATCTTCCTCAGGCTTCCAATAAATAAAGTAATTTTTTTCCTCTAAGAATTTTTTTAAATTTTCAAAGCTTCCTGAACAAGCTTTGAGAAGTGAAATCGTTTTCTCAAATGGTATATCATACCATAAACTCAAATCATGTAATGCATTTTAAAATTATTCCTATTTTTATCTTTAGATTTATTGATAGTTGGGGTTAGTGGGAAATCTTTATTCTTGATATGTCGGTGCAGAACAATAAAGAATATACTTTTGTAAATCAGTAAGTTAATAATAGTTTTAAGGCTAAGGTTAAACTTCTGGTTAGATTCTCCTTTTTTTCTTCAATTCAGGTTCAACTAATTGTTTTATTTCTTTTTTGTTTTATGTTGAATCCTTTTTATCTTTCTTCTCCTCATTTATTTTACAAATTTATATTTGATTTCTATCCTTAAATAATGTTCCCTCCAAACCATTTTTTTTAATAAATTCAACAATTTATTATAAATTATCTTCACTTAAATTCTTTATCAAATTAATATATCTCCTCTTTAAATCATCAGGGGTCTTTCTTTTGCATTTTTCGGATAATTCTTCAAAGTGTTTATAGCTTAGCTTTTCAGTTAACATTTTTTCTGTGATTAATAGATCTTCATATAATGAAAATTAGCTTTCATCTAAATATTAAACTATTAATTATCAAATTAAATACATACCAATCCTTTTTTCTTACTCATAAGTGTGCTCTCTGATTTATTGTTGTATAAATTTCAACATAATATATAAAACAAATTAATAATTTTTTTATCATTTTCTTTTTATTTTTGAAAAATAAATATTTTTATATAAAAATGGTTTTGCTAATTTGATTTATTTTAACTATGTGGATTCTGGTCTTTCAAATACATCTAACTATCGAATAATTTTAGGATCTTTTCCTATAAGTCTTGTACAATCTAAAATAGGCTTTAATAATAATGATCCTTTGTTTTTCATTTTATTTTCGTCATTTATTTATGTACTTATCATTTTACTAGCATTTGATATCTCATCCATCTCTTTAATTTTCTCCATTGCTTTTTTCATCCCATCTGCAAAATCTAATATTTGACTCTTATTAAATTTAGATTTTTAAAATATAGGAGTTTACAACTATTATAAAATAGTACTTCCTTTTAATTCTTTATAAACTTGAATTCTAAGTGGAGTTTTTAATTGAGAACTAGAAGAATTAGTATGATAGTTATTTTAGTTATCATCATCATCTACTAGCGGTAGTAACTTTATAAAGGAATAATGTTTAGTTTTCTATCTCTAAACATTGGCTCTTTTAATAGGATTAGCAACTATATCTGGCATTGTCTTACAAATTTATACTGCATTAGATTCAACTTTGCTGTCGTATTTTTCTATAAGCCTATGCAATTTTTAGATATCCCTCTTTGGTTATTCTAGTGTTGGACTGATTAATGGTTATTCTATGCTAGTATTTTACAATAAGATTTTTTTTGGTGTAATTAAATAAAAAAAATTCCTAAGACTCAATAATTTTAAAATGTACTTTTTTAGTTTTAATTCATTTGATTAAGGTATATCAGATTATTTTATTCTTTCATGTTAAGCAATAAATTTAGGCGCAAATTTCAATTCTTTTGATTAACTTGATGAATACTCTTCTAATTATTTTTTAATTCCTCTTCCACACTCTTCACATTCACAACTTTTATTTCTTAATAAAATAGGAACAGAAGAAATTTAATATGAGTTTAGAAACGATGATGATTTTTTTATTTTTCTTTTTTTTTGTAAAATAGTGTTTAGGATTCTTTTATGCATTTTTTTTTTTAATATTCATAAAACAATGTATAGCATGATTTTTTTTATAAATATGCTCCAATTTCACTCTGATGAAATTTAATAATTAAATCTAATAATTAATACTTAAAAAAAATTTTTATTTCTAATTCTATTAAAATATTATAATATATCAATGATTAAGATTACTTTTATTTCATTAATTAAATTAATAAAAATGGAGGGTGAACGTTCTTTAAATGAAGACCTTCATGTGCCTTATTAATAGTTTCCTACATATTAATAAAAGACTATTGAATTATTCTGCCAAGAATATGGTCATCGAGATTAAAAGATTCAATATCTAAATTTGACTCGCCAGAGTGATATTGTACGATAAAGACTACAATGTATTAAATGTATTACTGGTCCTTACTCTGATTATCGACAAGATGTTGCTATTCTAAAAGATGTACAATATTAAAATAATTCAAAGGTTTTAAAGGATGATATGAATGTATTAAAATACACAAAATTTTAAGGTAATATTTTATAAGAATTTTCTAATCTTTACCATTCTTTAAATTTAGACTTCACCAAAGATGACATAGAATTTGTACTTTATTTATTAATCTAGAAATTTGCTTCTTATCAAAAATAGATTTTATTCTTACTCAAAGAATGCAAAAAGGAAATTATGAATAGATTTGATTAATATTAGGAATTGAAGGTTACAATAAAATCATTTGTAGATGATTTTAAACCTGTAAAAAATTTAATTATTGTAGTTTTTTGATTTTAATGCATAATAAACAGAACTAATCGAATACTCTAAATAAGGTTAGAATCCACACCCAAAATCTTAACAGAAATTAAATAAATCACTTGATGAATATGTAAAAAAAATACATGAATAAAATGAAAAATAGAAAGAATAGCTGGAAGGTAAATTGAAGACATTTAAAGAGAAGGTGAATGACTTTACTAAGAAATATTGGAGGTAAAAATAATATGTATTAAACAAGCATTCATATTTGTAAACTAGACTAAGAAATGGAAAACATTTAGAACAACATTAATGAATTAAAAAATATATTTTCTCAAAATAACTTTACCAAATCAGAATTATCAAATGATTATATACCAAGAGTTTTGTAGACAATATCAAAAGATTATGAAGATACTTCAAAAGTTGAAAATATTAAATAAATTTATACCAGCATTCATGCTGGCCTTAATTATAAGCTTGTTAGAGAATAATTAAAAAACAATACTTAAAAAAATTTACTCTTTATTTTCTAGTGCTCAAATTCTTAAAAATTTGGAGCTTTTATTAATTAATAAAACCCAAAGTGTAGCTTAATGTTTTAATTAAGTAAAAAATAAATTTACTTAATTAAATAATTACCACCAAATTAGAGCCCTTTAATCGTTAATTAGAGTGCTAATGACAATAGCTTACTTTTAAAATTTGGAAATGAGGACTTAGTTATTTAATCAACATTTACAAAATGCTACTCTAAATTAGGTCAAGGTTTCGAAGCAAGTGAATACCAAATAGGCAATCTAGAGATGCATTTAGCAAATGCTTCAGAATTCAACATATCAGCTTTAGAGATATTTGAAATGTGAAATATTAAATTTAATAAAAGAATTTTTTTTCTGGCATACTTTTTCTGAATCCCTATTAGTTAGAATAAACTTTTCATCGAAACTATTTCATAGAATAAATAAATTTCCATTTTTTTTGATTCTCTTATTTTATTTCCTATGAGTAATTCTATATACTAAAAGTCATTTAGACTAAAAATTTATTTTCTGATAAGCATTGAAAAAATTTAATTATTTTTTTTTTTTTATTCCTTTAGAAAACATTTTAATCTGGTTATTTAAAAATTTTTTAACCAAAAACTTAATTACATATGTTTATAAGATATTTTTTTTTTAATTTCTCAAAAGATTAAAAAAGAATAAAGTTAAAAAATGAATCAGAAAGCATTACTATTGATATAAAGTTTATATTTAGATTGTTTTGTTATCAATTGAAATGCATGATGAAATCTTTCTAATTATTCTGAAGAATTTATAAATATTGAAGGGATGCAAAATAACATATTGAAAGATCTTAAAAATATTCTGAAAGAAGGATGGTTGGAAAATCAATCAAGAATTTAAAATACGCAGAAAGTAATTGTTTTATGAAAAAGGGTATAGGTTTTTTCTGACCAAAACAATTTTGTATATGTTTAGGAACAATAACATAGCAATCAACTCAAATTATTGCATTATGAACTATTAGCAGAATAAAATCATGTTAAGAAGAAAAAAACTCAGAGAGAATATATTAATAAATTTATAAATAATTATAGAAAATTTATACACCAGAAACAATTTTTGTTTAATATCTAATAATAATTTATGGAAGGAGGCTTAAAATTTGAATTATTGGAAAAGCTATGATTAAATCACAAATGAAAAAAAATTAATTTATGATTATTTTGATTGATTTGGCAATAATCTAACAATTTATATAATTTATAGGGAGCTTTTAATATGTTTTCTACAAGTGCTTATGATATTTTTGTCAACTATATATAATATTTTATATGTAAAATAATATATTTAAAAAGTTTATATTATAATGTTGCTATTGTAAACAAAATACAATAATTTAAGAGAACAACAATTTAATCTATAATCATAAACATATTTAATTATTCTTTACGTCAAAAAATCTAACTCAGTCTCATTATCTAAAAAATAGACTTTAAAATATTTAATCACATATCTAAATTAATAGAAAATAAAATATAAATAAAATCTTAAGTTCTTTTCAATAATATGTCCTCCTAAGAAAAAGAAGATTAATAATAATACACAATTAAATAAAGCTAAATAGTTGATTGGAAAAAAGAAATCTAAGTTCATGGATTGAAATATATATAGACAAATAAATTTAAATACGAGGGTTTTTAATTTAATGAAAGAAATTATGGAGTAACAGTAGATTATAAATTTTTAAATACTATTTTATCGAACGATTATTTAGAAAGTCAACATATACAATTTTTTATGAATTTATTTAAATAAGTATTTAAAGAAAAATTGGTAAAATAAAAGAATAATTTAATAGATTGCGCCTGCTTTTTGTCACTTTTTTGCAGAATTCTATACACAATCAACAGAATAAATTTCTTGGAATTTTAATAAATTAATAGATTTTGATAAAAGTAACATATAAGCTGTGGGTTAAAGTGAAAACAATAATTCTTCGTGGAAATTTGAAAAAGAATAAAAATAATAGTCAGATTAGAACGTGTAAGTTAAATATGATAATGAAAAAGATTCAGATTAAGATTAAGAGGAAATTATAGAAATTAAAGCATAAGATGAAGATGATGAAAATCTAAATATGAATGAGTACAAAAATGAAAAAATATAAATAGAAAAAATAATGGATAAAAAAATATATGATGAAGAAATGTGTTAAAAAAATAATGAAAATATAAATTTTTAAGAAATATAAATAGTAGTAGGTAACGATTATAAATAAAATGATAACTAGGAAATAAAACAAATTAATAGTTAAGAATAAAATTTAGAAAATGAAAAAAATAATATAGATTTAGTGGAGCTAACTGAAACTAATCAAAATTGGTAGGTAGTAAAGGTAGAATAGAACGAAAAATAAAACGACTAAAATAAATAGTAACTTGAATCTAATATATAAAATATAAATAATGAATAGGAAGTTTAAAATACAAATATTTCCAATTAAAGTTAAATAGCAGTAACTCAAACTAAATAAGATAATGTAATTATTGAATAAGAAAACTAACATGAATTAACTTAATAAGATCAAGATAAACTTGAATCTAATAAATAAGATATAAATATTGAATAGGAAGTTTAAAATACAAATATTTCCAATTAAAGTTAAATAGCAGTAACTCAAACTAAATAAGATAATGTAAGTATAGAATAAGAAAACTAACACGAAGTAACTTAATAAGATCAAGATAAACTTGAATCTAATAAATAAGATATAAATAATGAATAGGAAGTTTAAAATACAAATATTTCCAATTAAAGTTAAATAGCAGTAACTCAAACTAAATAAGATAATGTAATTATAGAATAAGAAAACTAACATGAAGTAACTTAATAAGATCAAGAATAACTTGAATCTAATAAATAAAATATAAATAATGAATAGGAAGTTTAAAATACAAATATTTCCAATTAAAGTTAAATAGCAGTAACTCAAACTAAACAAGATAATGTAAATATAGAATAAGAAAACTAACACGAAGTAACTTAATAAGATCATGATAAACTTGAATCTAATAAATAAAATATAAATACTGAATAGGAAGTTTAAAATACAAATATTTCCAATTAAAGTTAAATAGCAGTAACTCAAACTAAATAAGATAATGTAAATATAGAATAAGAAAACTAACACGAAGTAACTTAATAAGATCATGATAAACTTGAATCTAATAAATAAAATATAAATACTGAATAGGAAGTTTAAAATACAAATATTTCCAATTAAAGTTAAATAGCAGTAACTCAAACTAAATAAGATAATGTAAATATAGAATAAGAAAACTAACACGAAGTAACTTAATAAGATCATGATAAACTTGAATCTAATAAATAAAATATAAATACTGAATAGGAAGTTTAAAATACAAATATTTCCAATTAAAGTTAAATAGCAGTAACTCAAACTAAATAAGATAATGTAAATATAGAATAAGAAAACTAACACGAAGTAACTTAATAAGATCATGATAAACTTGAATCTAATAAATAAAATATAAATACTGAATAGGAAGTTTAAAATACAAATATTTCCAATTAAAGTTAAATAGCAGTAACTCAAACTAAATAAGATAATGTAAATATAGAATAAGAAAACTAACACGAAGTAACTTAATAAGATCATGATAAACTTGAATCTAATAAATAAAATATAAATACTGAATAGGAAGTTTAAAATACAAATATTTCCAATTAAAGTTAAATAGCAGTAACTCAAACTAAATAAGATAATGTAAATATAGAATAAGAAAACTAACACGAAGTAACTTAATAAGATCATGATAAACTTGAATCTAATAAATAAAATATAAATACTGAATAGGAAGTTTAAAATACAAATATTTCCAATTAAAGTTAAATAGCAGTAACCCAAAGTACATAAGATAATGTAATTATAGAATAAGAAAATTAACACGAAGTAACTTAAAAAGATCGAGAATAACTTGAATCTAATAAATAAAATACAAATATTGCATAGGAAGTTTAAAATACAAATATTTCCAATTAAAGTTAAATAGCAGTAACTCAAACTAAATAAGATAATGTAATTATAGAATAAGAAAACTAACATGAAGTAACTTAATAAGATCAAGAATAACTTGAATCTAATAAATAAAATATAAATAATGAATAGGAAATTTAAAATACAAATATTTCCAATTAAAGTTAAATAGCAGTACACCAAAGTACATAAGATAATTAAAATATCGAATAAGAAAACTAACACGAAGTAACTTAATAAGATCGAGAATAACTTGAATCTAATTAATAAAATACAAATATTGCATAGGAAGTTTAAAATACAAATATTTCCAATTAAGGTTAAATAGCAGTAACTCAAACTAAATAAGATAATGTAATTATAGAATAAGAAAACTAACACGAAGTAACTTAATAAGATCGAGAATAACTTGAATCTAATAAATAAAATACAAATATTGCATAGGAAGTTTAAAATTCAACTATTACCAATTAAAGTTAACCAATAGTTTAACAATAAACAATTCCGCTGCAACCATAATAATCACCAGCCACCAAGCAATTTACATTTGTTATCACAGGTATGTCTTTCGATTAACAAAAAAAATAAAAATATTAAACTCATAAATTACCTATGTTACTAAATTAATATGCTCAAATGAATGGTCTTGTTTCAACAAAAGATTTAATAAACTAAGATTTTTTATATTTTCCTATAAATTTAAGTCAAGCTCATTGGATTAGTGTTGTAATAAACTTGAAAGATAAGAAAATATATTATTTTGACTCATATTATCAGAGTGTTGACCAAGATATAAAAGAAGCCATATTTAAAATACTCGAAGAATTAAATTTTTAAGTTTCTACTTTTTCATTTGAAACAAAATGGAATAAATAATCAAATGGGTAAAATATTTTATTTAATTTAGATTTGATTGTGGTATCTTTATATTGTTATCATTATTACACACATATTAAGGTGATTTAAACTTTTAATATGACTAGTATAGAGCATCTTAATTTAGATCTAGAATTTTATATGATTTGGCTATTGTCGGTTCTTAAATAAATTTAACAAAAGAATTATTTGAATCCATTATTTAATGAAAATTTCAAATCGTTAAAAATATTAAAACAATTGTTATTTAAATATATATAAATTATGATATAGTTTTAATATCATTTATTCATTAAGGTGAATGTAAAGAATATTTTAAATGGAAGTACTCTTGAATCAAGAGGAAAGGATAAAATAACAAGGCCTATAGCTACGATATCAAATAATGGAATAACAATTCTTAATTTATTAGAAGCTGTATTTCCTGATGAAAATTTTTTTTATTATTTCAAAATCTTGAGATGTCGAGGTTAGTGATGATATTTTTTAATTTTCAAATGTAATTTTTTATGCTGGAATTGCAGTGCCTCAAAAAGATTTATTGAGAGTATAAAAATATACCAAAATAATTTATAAAAAACTGGAGTTTAAGTATAAAATTATTAATGGAGTAAGTCCAGAGATTTATGGAACATGTGGTTTATTTACAAAATTTTAAGTTGGTGTATATAAGTAATATATTTAAATAAACAAAATAGTCATGACATGCCACAATAGAATAAAGTTATCAAGAAGCAGAAAATATCTTTAAATGTTGCATAATAATTTTTAGAGATCAAATAAAATTGCAGCTAGTTTGTACAAATTAAGATAAAAACATTCATATGCGGATAAACAAGGCTGATGTTTTAAAAAAATGTTTTCTTTGGGGTTGTAATTTATCAAAGTGAAGTAACTGTTAAAAATCTTAAATTTGAAGATACTTAATTAATTCAAAAGAATTGCCAGAAAGACCACCAATTGAATGAGAAACGATTTTTAATATAATTTTATAATTGAGTTGTTCAGATTTTATTTACCCAATCATTTTCCAATTAACTCTAAATATTTAAAATTATAATAGAGTTTTAAAATAGCAATTTTTACATATAATGCTTTTAATATAATTATGGTTTTATGAATATTATTTTTAACAATTGAATCATTCTTCTCTTAATGGTACAATTGCTGGTGCTACTATTTTTAATACTTCCACTAACCTTCTGTGGCAATTTAATACAGCTTAATGATCACTATCTTAAAATTTTCCAACAGGTCTTTAGCCTAATCAATCATTTAATTATTTTAAAACCTGTTATTTATTTATAACAAACCCTAAATAATCTATTAACTGTTTCTTGATTTGCAATTGACAAGATACGGTCTGCTTATGCTTCACTCATCTTCAAAAAATTAATTTTATATTAATATTATCAAGAAATTTATAATATTCAGAATTCTCTCTTTAAATATTTATCAACTTATCCATTATTTAGTTGTAAAAATTTTTGTTAAAACTGTGTTAACAAATTATGGAATAAAATTGGCAATTATTTAGAGTTTAAGTAAATTTTATTAAATCCAAAAATGTACTTATTTTGATATTATTTTTTATATCAAATAATTTGATCTATTAAATAAAGGAAACCAGGGACTGCATTTTTGTATAATTTCATGCAAAAACATTTAATTATTTTTTTATTAAATGCCTACTTTCACAGTTTAGCTGCTGAACCAAAATTTCTTATATTCTTTCAATACCATGTAAATTATAAGATTTTATAAATAAATATTCTAAAGGTCTACATTTAATGAAGATTATAATGTTAATTTGATAAGGATTTTGAATGATAAATAAATCCCTAAAGTCTTTTTTAATTAATTTTACTTGTTGGTAGTTGAATTTATCATGATAGTTTCATATATTACTCTGACTATTGTGTGGCNAAAATAGTCATGACATGCCACAATAGAATAAAGTTATCAAGAAGCAGAAAATATCTTTAAATGTTGCATAATAATTTTTAGAGATCAAATAAAATTGCAGCTAGTTTGTACAAATTAAGATAAAAACATTCATATGCGGATAAACAAGGCTGATGTTTTAAAAAAATGTTTTCTTTGGGGTTGTAATTTATCAAAGTGAAGTAACTGTTAAAAATCTTAAATTTGAAGATACTTAATTAATTCAAAAGAATTGCCAGAAAGACCACCAATTGAATGAGAAACGATTTTTAATATAATTTTATAATTGAGTTGTTCAGATTTTATTTACCCAATCATTTTCCAATTAACTCTAAATATTTAAAATTATAATAGAGTTTTAAAATAGCAATTTTTACATATAATGCTTTTAATATAATTATGGTTTTATGAATATTATTTTTAACAATTGAATCATTCTTCTCTTAATGGTACAATTGCTGGTGCTACTATTTTTAATACTTCCACTAACCTTCTGTGGCAATTTAATACAGCTTAATGATCACTATCTTAAAATTTTCCAACAGGTCTTTAGCCTAATCAATCATTTAATTATTTTAAAACCTGTTATTTATTTATAACAAACCCTAAATAATCTATTAACTGTTTCTTGATTTGCAATTGACAAGATACGGTCTGCTTATGCTTCACTCATCTTCAAAAAATTAATTTTATATTAATATTATCAAGAAATTTATAATATTCAGAATTCTCTCTTTAAATATTTATCAACTTATCCATTATTTAGTTGTAAAAATTTTTGTTAAAACTGTGTTAACAAATTATGGAATAAAATTGGCAATTATTTAGAGTTTAAGTAAATTTTATTAAATCCAAAAATGTACTTATTTTGATATTATTTTTTATATCAAATAATTTGATCTATTAAATAAAGGAAACCAGGGACTGCATTTTTGTATAATTTCATGCAAAAACATTTAATTATTTTTTTATTAAATGCCTACTTTCACAGTTTAGCTGCTGAACCAAAATTTCTTATATTCTTTCAATACCATGTAAATTATAAGATTTTATAAATAAATATTCTAAAGGTCTACATTTAATGAAGATTATAATGTTAATTTGATAAGGATTTTGAATGATAAATAAATCCCTAAAGTCTTTTTTAATTAATTTTACTTGTTGGTAGTTGAATTTATCATGATAGTTTCATATATTACTCTGACTATTGTGTGGCATGTATTCTGCTCTTTTAAGTAAATGTTTGAAATTAATTCTAAAAGTATCCGACTTATATTCAATAATATATTATTTGCTATCTTAAGGTTCATTTATTGAATACTATATTTTTTATTATTTAATCTCTTTGCAAAATTAGATATAAAGATCTCCATCTTATTTAATAAACATTTTTTCTTTTTGCTAAGCTTATAAAAATTAAACCTGTTAGAAAATAAAAATCAACACTAAATTAAATATTATGATATCCAACTTTATTATACAATCAAAATTTGATAGTTAAATAATCTAAGGGAACTATTTAAATATTTAAATTATTATTTTTAAATCATATGAATCTTAATAAATAAAATAATTTTAATTATAATTGAAGATAATCATCTGAACTAACTTTTTAATTGAAAAGGAAAGATAATTATAATAGATTATCACTAAAATAAAAGTTAGACCAAGATCGAGTAAATATGAAGATGTATTTGATTTTGTGATAATAAGAATAACTTTATTAAAATTAATTTAGTTAGATTGATATTTTTCAACGTTTTTTTTAATGTTTATCAAAATATGATTGGAATATAATTATATATATTTCAGTAATCTTATATAAGTAGATTTAAAAAGTTTCTCTTTATTTATCAATGCAATAAATAAATTTATTATGCAAACTTTTTAAATAAACAAATAAATTATTATAATGGGTTTTAAATTATTATAAAATTTATTTTAAATGAAGAAAGTAGGGGTTTATAATGAGATTGAGGAGAGAGAGCTTTTGGCAAAAAATGAGAAATTTAAGGAATGCAATTTTTTATTCACTAATATTAGTCTATTGATTGAACTCATAAATAAGAAATCAGATCAACTTGAGAATTCAGATTTGCAATACTTTTTGGAGCCTAATTTAAAACCTTAGTTGGCGATAAATATGGTTGAAAGGTATAAAGTAATTTAATAATAGAATATAAATTGAAGAATTAGAGAGAAGAAAAAGAAATAATTTAAGTTTAGAGAGAGAATACAAAACTCCTACTTTTTATATTTTAAAATCATTATTCCTTCGGAAATTTATATTTATAGGATTTTTAACATTTATAGATAAAGCAATATAAATTGGATCGATATATTTGTTAGATTAAGTGACGGACTCGATTAAGGATTATAATCTTCCAAAAGAAAATCACCATATTTTAAAACCGATTTTATTATTACTGACTATGACAATTGTATATACGTTTGGGACATATATAGGGTCTATTTCAAACGATTATTAAAATCAATTTACTTCATTATTAAAAATAGTTGGGCAATATTTGATATATTAGAAAGCATTAAGAACAAAATACCTTTAGGAAACAGTCTAAAAATAAAAGGAAGATAAAAAGGATGGAGATGAGGAATATATAGCAAATGTAAATAATTTGTTGACAGTTGATACAGAGGAGCTTTCGTATATGTATTGGGATATATTAGGATGTAATAAAAATAGAAATAATTATAGTATCTTCATCCTTGATCACAATATGCATAGTTCTTTATATGTTATATCTGAAATTAGGGAATGCAATTTGGACTGGATTGATAATTCTAGTTTGCGTGTTGATTTTTAATTCGCTAACAACAACATTTTCAATTGTAAAGAATGAAATTTTATGTTTAGATTTTTTATCGAAAGGCTTTAGTCCAAAAAGATAGTAGATTAACATTATCTTCTGATGTGATAGAAGGTATGAAATAGATAAAATATTTATCTTGGGAATAAACTTTCTACAATAAAATATTGGCAATTAGAAAAAAAGAATTTGGATTTATAAAATGGCAGAAGATAATCGATATAATAAATAATGTGTAATGGTAGAGTATAAGTTATATATTGCTTTACTTTTTTTTATCTAATTATGCAGAAAAAAATGGAGATGATGCGTTAAAATCTACGAATGTTTTTACAATAATTGCTTTATTTAATTTATTAACATTTCCATTAAGTGTGATTCCTCATTCAATTAATAAATTAATAAATACAATACTATCTTATTAGAGAATAAAAACATATTTAGATCTTAAGGAAATAAATGAGGAAGAAATAATAAGATATAAGAATTGTATTGGAGAGGAATACGTGATAGAAATACCTGAGATAGCTTTCAAATGGCCATCAAAAAAGTAGCATTTTGAAGAGAATGAAGGATTCTAATTAAGGTTAGCAGAAATTAAAATAAAAAAGAATACTTTGAATATGATAATAGGACGAATAGGATGTGGAAAGACAGCATTATTAAATGCAATTCTAAATGAAATGGATATAATAGATTAGAATTAAGATAGTTTGAAAGTTAGGGGAAGCGTAGCTTATGTAAGTTAAAATCATTGGTTATAAAATATGTCCATAAGAGATAACATTTTGTTTGGTAAGTCTTATGATAAAGAATTGTATGAGAAATGTATAGAAGCATGTGATTTTATGCCAGATTTACTTACATTTCCAAAAAGAGACTAATATATTTTGGGACCAGATGCAAAGAATATAAGTGGTGGATAAAAGCAAAGAATTTCATTGTGTAGATCTTTATATTAAAATTGTGATATCTATTTAATGGATGATATATTTTCTTCATTAGATATGCAAGTTGCTGATAAAGTGTTTAATAAAGGAATTAAATAAATGTTATTAGAATAAGGAAAGACAGTTTTGATGATTACTTCTTAATTTAGATTCATAGAGATGTACAATAAATGCAATATTATTTATATGGTTCATGGTTCTATTTGTTAAGATGAATAATTATTACATTAATTTATGTCATAAGAGAAAGAGAAATAGCATAAAATAGAACTTGAATAATTAGAAAAAAACTAAAAGAAATTTATCCATTAATAACTGAAAGTTATTTAATCACAAGAGATTGATTAAGATATACTTCTAAATGAGTCAGAAAATAAAAACAAAAATGAAGTAGAGGAAGAAGAAAGAGAAAGTGATGAAATAGCGGGAGAAACTGTTTTATATTATATATCTTAAATGAGTTATGTTTTAGTAGCATTTGCTATATTGTTGTCAATTATTCTTATGTTAAGTAGAAATTTGATAGATTTTTGGATTAGAGCATAAATCAGTGTTGATAATCATTCATTTGATTTTTTTAATCATTTGTTTGGAGTTTCATTTAAGAGTTAATTTTTTTGGTTAATATTCATATTTGTTATGATTACATTTGCGACTGGAATCATTATAAAAATCTGTACCTTGTTGGGTGGTTGGAGAACATTCAAACTTTTAAATCAAAGTATTATGAATTCTAAAATGGTATTCTTTGATAATAATGCTTAAGGCAGAATTATCAATAGATTATCAAATGATACATTAATCATTGATGATGAACTTCCTTGGTTAGTTGAAGTACTTATAATGTCAGTGCTTGCATGTATAGGTTATCCTATTGGAATTATCATTCTCTTTCCATGGCTTATTTTTATTATCATTATTGAACTTTTAACTTTTAGATGGTTATAAAAATACTTTAGAAAAAGTAATCGAGATCTTAAAAGAATTTAATCCACTAATGAAGGCAAAATTATTTCCCATCTCACTGAAACTATTGAAGGTTTAAGAACTATTAGAGCATTTGAAAAATAATAATATTTTATTCAAAAATACATTATTAAGCTTACTGAATCTATTTGCTCTTCTGTTAATAGTAGAAGAGTTAGTTGTTGGTTATCTGTCAGATTACATTTACTAAGTAACTTAATTTTCTTAGCTGTTTCAATAACAATTATTCTTATGATGCTCTTTAAAATTGAAATTGATTATGCTACTTGTGCTATGACACTTACTTATGCTGTACTTATAACTAATGAATTCAATGATACAATGAATTGGTTTATTTAAAGTGAAGCAAAAATGGTTTCAGTAGAAAGAATTAGATAATATTTTAATAATCCTTAAGAAAAATATAATAGTGTTGTTTAAATAAATCCCCAAGTCTCATAAATTATTAGATAGTAAGTGCCAAATAAAAAATAAAATATTTATCCTAATCAGTATGCGATAGTATTCAATGATGTCACACTAACATATGATGATGTTTTACAAAGCTAAAATGTCAAATATGCATTAAAGAACTTTTCTCTATTTATTAAAAAAGGAGAGAAAATAGCGTTTGTTGGTAGAACAGGAGCTGGAAAAACTTCAATTTTTAATATTTTATTCAGATTATATGATTTTCAATAAGGACATATATTTATAAATGGTGAAGATGTATTTTATTTAATTAACAAAATATTAGATTTAAAAAATGTAATTGAGAGATGTGAGATAATTACTATCTATAGTTCCTCAATTTGGATTCTTGTACAATGCTAATTTGAGAGATAATATCGATCCATAAGGGAAATTAACTAATTAATAAATTGAATAAGCATTTAATAATACATAGTTTAGAATTAGAGGTATAATGTAGGATTCTACATAAATAAATAGTACAAGTTAAGAAGAAATTTAAAAATCCTCAACAAATATTAATTTTATGATTGCTAAATCTGGAGGGAACCTATCAAATGGAGAAAAATAAGTAATTAATTTTATGAGAGTAATCTTATAAAATAAAGATATTGTTTGTTTAGATGAAGCCACTTCAAATATGGATCCAAAAACAGATGAAGAATTACATAAGACATTATTTAATTATGTATAGGGTGGTAATAAAACATTACTCGTTATTACTCATAGACTTGAAAATATTTAATAATATGATAGAATTGCTGTTTTAGAGAAAGGAGAGATAGTTGAATTAGGAACTTACGAAGAACTTATCTAATTGAATGGTTGGTTTGTTAGATTAGTTAATTAAAATAATGAATGAAATTTATTTAAACTAAACGCTTTTCATTTTTATCTTTGTTTGCCTTTAGTTAAAGATATCTCCTTTTTTTTTATTGGTATATTTATTCTATATTTTGATAAAATCAATATATTATTTTTAGCTCTAAGATTTTTTGTTTAGTAATAATTTTAAAAGATATCTTTTTTTCAGTCGGGTTGTTCTATTTGAGAATCTTTATAATAAAATTAATTTTCATAAAAAGAGAATAACAAATAATAATAAAGAATGCAGAAAATTTTGTTTAAATTTCTTTCGAAAAACAGAAATAAAATTAATTTTTTGGTAGATTGTTTGAAATAACTATTAATATGGTATATAAAGAGATAAATAGTTATATAGGTTATAATGATAGAATGACAATGTAATGTTTTAATTTAATATTATTTGATATTATATCAATGACTGTCGTGATGGATGTTAACAATGTAAAAAGCAGTTTCAATACTAGAAACCAAGAAGGCTCTATCTTTGATTTCTATACCAAATTCTTTTTCAAGTGCATCATGAATATGAATACATGTAGCAACATCTACATATCCTGCAGCATCATTCCAATTGGTATTAAATGTGATTGGGGTTGAATCCCACTAAAAAAGATTATGATTTGATGTTATACTCTTTCTGGATCAATTTTTCTTAATCTATCTCCAACTACTTTAATAATTCTTTTGGCTGTAACAGCTGGCTAAATTAAAATTAGATATTTAATTAAATACATTATTATAGACAGATCCATTAGGGAAATGATATGAGTAAAGAGAAACTTGTGTTTGCATAGTCTTTGCAAATGTAGATACTAATTTATTCATATTATTTTAATTATTATTTATTGTATTAATATACTCATTGTTTCTTAGCTTATTATTTTTTTGGTTATGTTTTCTTTGTTTCTTTCTCTTTAGATTATTCTTTTGGTTATTCTTTTAATTATTCTTTTGGTTATTATTTCTTTTAATCTTTCTTTTCATCTTTAACTTCTACCTCAGCATCTTCCTTTAATTTCTTGATTCTTAACATACCTTATTTTGCAGATAATCCAGCAGGTGTACTACTATTTATATTTATATTACTTGACTTCCCAAGCACCACCAGCTATTTATAAACCAGTTTATGTACATCTCCATATACCTATTGCTTATCTTTTTAATGAATGCTATTTTATTTTAATGTATTTCATACTGCCCCAGTAAATGTATTGAAATATCTTTAGTGCTATGAAATTTCAAACTTCTTTATTATCTTTCTTAAAGATGCACCATATCTTGTACCATATTTTCCTGTAATTCCAACCTTCTTTGTCTTCTTTGTCATTTCAAATAATAATTAAAATCTTTAATTTATTTTTAAATTATCACTCAATCCATTCATATTCATATCATTATAATCTACTTTATGTAAACTAACTTTATTCTCTCTATATCATTCACTCTCTACTATCTCACAATATTTCCCTTTAAAAGGAATTTATTTTACTCTAAATCTCTTTTAATTAATTATAAATGAAACACTACAAAAAGTAAAAACTAAATCCACAATTTTTTAATGTAGAAAAAGTTGTTGGTAAGAGATATGATCCTGAAACTAAAGAATTATAATATTGTATTAAATGGGAAGGTTATCCTAATGAAGAAAATACTTGGGAACCTGTACATAATCTTACAAATGTTTTCTCATTTATTCAAGAACATGAAGCTAATCATATCAATATCAAAAAAAAACCTAAAGTACTAATTGATAATAAAAAACTAAAATAACTTCTCTTCAATAAACTCAATCAGTTTCTTGAATATATGGCACCCAAATATGAATTATAAGAAATCAATCTGAGCGATTTTGATACCTCTGAAGAAATCAAAGATCAACAATAACAATAAGAAACTGAATCTAAAATTATACCAGAACCATATCAACCAAAATCTCATATTTTGACTTAAGGTTTTCATTGGTGTCCTTAAAATTATCAATCTAATATTGATTATTGAAAATATCATGCCAAAATTTTGTGGTTTATTAGATGCTTTTAATTAAATTCTTCTTTAAACTTTTTCTATCCCCGAGATCAAATTTAAAGTATTAGATATCCAATTATTCACTAATCTTTCTACTTTTTGTAATAGGTTGTTATACAACCTTAATTAAAATATATTTTATATTTATATTTATTCAATCTTATTTCATCCCTTATTCATTTATATAATTTATGTTTCAAAATCATTCTAACAAAAATATTCTTTTTAGCTTAATCAAATTATATAAATAATCCCAAGAAGCTATCATTTCTAATTTTAATCAGATTTTCAGATTAAATTTTATATTTAAAATCATCTTATTTTATAGTTAGATATATAAACAAAGAATAAGGTTTACTTATATATATATATTTAATCCAACTTATTTATTCTGTTTTATTATAATGGAGAGTATTTAAAATATTTAAAAATTAATTTTATGATAAATTGAAATCTATTACATTTAGTTTTAAGTAAATTTCAATTACAATGATATTTACTTACTTTCAATCTTGTGAATGGAATTAATGGTTCCTAATGTAATTCTGCAGTAATTTCTTAAATTAAAATATTAATTACTTAAAGATGTAATGTTGAATTTCAAAAATATCATTTTTAGAGGATATTATAATTTTGAAGCAATAAATTTAAGTCTATTTTAATTAAAATTCCCCTAAAAAACAAGTGTATAGATTTACTCTGAAAATTTATACTAGATTTTTACTCCCCTTCCTATTGAGTTTTCTAAAATAATCAATTAAAAAAAATATAAAATATTTGTGATAGTTTTAATTTAATGAGAACTATCAATATTATCATAATATATTCTTTTTTCTGGAAATAACTATGCTATACTAGCTAAATTTTAACTTAAGTTGATTATCTTTTAATTAAATTGACAATCAGTAATAAAACTTAATAATTTAAAGAGATATAATTGTCTTTTCAATTATATATATTCTTAATATTTTTATGAAATAGGTTCTAAGTTATTCAAAACCTTAAGAAATAAGGAAACAAAATGATTGTATTTTTAGTCAAAATTAATTAATTTACTTTTCTTTTTCTGAAAACTATGTTCCTTAAAAACGATTAAAATTGTTGGATTTTATCCTGAGTAGATTGAATATTAAATATGAATAATTTCTTTATGAAATTAACAAACAAGATCAACATTTAATTTTTTCTTTTAATTGATTTGAAACATTTTTATATCTGATAATATAATTGACTCTACTGTTTTTCCTTAATAAGTAGATTCTCTTAAAAAAGAAAAAACGTCTTAATTTTAAAAGAAAAATTGGCCACAATTGTTAATTTATTTAATAGAGTAGTGCAATTATTCTTCTTCAAATGTAAAAATTACATATGACTATTTCTAAATAAGATTAGCTAAAATATTATCCCATTATGAGTCTATAAGAGTTAATAAAAATTAAGATCTTCTAGCATAATGAAACTTGTAAAAAAAATAAACAAAATAAAGAATTAAAATAGCAGTCGTAACATGAGGTACATAAAATTGAATTTCGCTGTGAATGATACCATAAATGACTCTTATGAGATTCAAACTTAGAACTGAAAAAATTGCATCCAGAAATTCACCCGATAACACTATTATTATTTCCATTCCCATTTGATTAGCACCCTTTATAATATCAAATTCATGAGTATATTAATCATCTGATGCAAATATGTATAAAACACTATTGAAATGATTTGTAAGAATAAATGCCAGTCTTATTAGTTTAGGATATTTATTCACAGTATAGTATTAGATTAACATGTAAGCCATCATGAATAATTTCCATAAAAGAAAGTCATATCTGTTCATTATTACAGAATTCAAAGAAATGACAAAATAATTAACAAAGAGACCTAATGAAATAATATTCAGACTTAATATCCTTAATTCATTATGTTACTTTGTCTAATACATGTTTTCTATGTCTTTATCTTTGAAACTAAGCTAATATTTATTCATATTTATATTAAATTAGTTAATAAATCCAAGCAATCATACAACCACTTAGTTTTAACTAAATTTTTTAAATCATCATATTGATATAGTTTTGAATTAAATTAGATACTTATCATTCGATATATTTTAATGAGAATAGAATTTTATCCAAAGTTAAGAATAATATTTTAGATTCCTATATGGTTTTAATTGATGAAATTTTATAAAACAATAAGATCTACTTAAATAAAATATTTGCCAATTAAAATGTAGTCTATGTTATACTTTTAAAAAAATAAAAAAAAAGACTAGAAGTTTATATTTTAATAAATATTAATATAAACAAATAATATATATTTAATAGAAGATATGTTATGATGTGAGCATAATTTATTTATAATTCTCTTGATTAATTTGAATATTATTTATTAATTTAATGATTTTATCATAACAAAATTATGATGGATACAAAGAGTTCGATATGAACAGAAAGTTGAAAGAAGAAGAAAAGTCTATGAGAACTATGAAATAAGAGATTATGAAATAATAACTAATTGAATAGCAATAATCATTAGAATAAAGAAAAAAGGAGTTACAGCAGTAAAAATAAAAGGAAGATGAGGAGTAGATTTAATTAATTCGTTAAAAGTAAGGGGAAGAAAAAAGTCAATAAATATAAAACAGAGAAACAACTAAATAAAATTTATAACATTAGAATTATCTCATTATAAATCATCAGAAACTAATAATTGATGAAAAAGTAAAATAATGGATATATTTATTAGAAACAAGAAGCATTAAAGATAGAAAACGATATTATTAATAATGCAATAAATGGATTATCATTGGAAGAACAAATGAGAAGATAGAAAAGAGAAATGTAAAAATAAATTGTTGAATAATAAATGAAAGAATTATAATATAGAAAAGAAAAAGAAAAAAAAGATAAGGAATTCGAACAATTAGTTTATAAGGAATAAACTTAAAATGAATCTCAAAGAATTTAAAAATAAGAAGACTCATACAGAAATGTAACTTAATTCTACAATTATTAATTAGTATTACCAGAAAGTGTCAGAAAGATAAAATGTTCTATAAGATATTTATAGGCAAAAGGTTGATAATCCAAAACTGTAACTTGATTACATAATTAATAAATAAGTAAAGGAAAGGTAAGATAAAGAAGAGAGTGAATACTTAACCAAAAGATAGTAATAACAAAAGTAGAAGGAAATTTATTAAAATGGATTGGCCAATTAAATATAGGAAAAAAATGAAAAGAAAAAATAAGATGACAATATAAAAGAGCAAAGGAAATTAGAAATATTGTAAGCTTCTATATAGTATGAAGAATAATAAAGATAAGAAAAATTGAGGAAGAGAGAAATTCAATAACAATATCATACACAATTATCAACATTAGTAATTTATAATAAATATAATTAATAGAGTTAATCTTAAAGTTAAGGTAATGGAATTGTGAATACCGAAATTTCTTAATAAAATATTTATAATCCATTAACAAACCCTAATCCCAATCAAATTCAAAATCCCTATATACTACGATAGATATAATATAACAATTCTAATCTCTAATCCCCATAGTTGAACTAATCAAAATTAGCTTCTTTTGGTAAAAGTAGTCTAATAAATTGAAATATATTCATATGTATCATTATGCAATGATAATATATATAATTATAATAATATGCTAGAAATAATAATTTTATTATTGTACTAAATTTTAATTAATAAAATTATGTATACTAAATTATATAAATTATTCAAATGAATAGCTTATTGCTAATGATATAAGTAAATGATATTAATAAGGAAAAAAACAGCATATTAATTAGATAAAATATTAAGTGAGGAAATAAAGATTGATAAACTATTTTATTTTATATATTTAATTAGGAAATACTGAATGTTGAAACCTTTTATTTAAAGAAAGAGGTTCGCATTTGGTTTAATTATAACCCTAATATATCATTTGAGGGGAAAGTAATCTCAGATTAAGGATGGGTTTGTTTATTATGTGTAGGATAGATGACGATAGCAGTAATATTCTATTAAATATAAGAGTATGCTTTAATGAGTGAATATAAAATTCTAACTATTAAATAAACAAAAACTATGATTTTAACTTTATTTGATGCTAATTAAGAATATTCAAGTCTAGCTCCATTTTCGATTCAATAAATAATCAAATAAGCCTCAAAAATTTGAATATGAAAATTGGAGAATGGTACGCAGGACCAAAAATTATGAGTGTAATTAAAAATTTAAACAAAAAACAAAAATATAAGCATTTAATAAATAAATATATTACGTATATTAATGAGATAAAAATAAATAAAATTATGCTTGATAAATATTAAAAACTTTTTATTATTAAAAATATTAAGTCTTATTGATGAGAATCTTGTTAATTCAAAGGATCAAAAAAAATTAACAATTAGAATTCTTCAAGATAAGTGACAATTGAGAACAAAGATAATAAACATTATAAAAATAATAATAATATAGCAGTATTTATAATAAAAAGTATTTCATTATTAATTGTTATTAATTTTGATAAATGTAATAACGAGATTAAGTAGAAGTAAGTAAAATTTTAAATAAAAATAGGACAAGAAGCAGTTAATGTATGGTATATAGGATATGTTTGTTCGAAAATCAGCTCTAACAAATACAATGTAGTAAGTAATTTCAATTACAGAACCAATAAATAATGAAAAGTCTAGTATTGAAAAATACTAACTAAAGATATAGGAAAATCAATTGAAGTATTTGTTGGTTTTGTGGATTCATTTTTTTGTTTCCTTGATAATAATAGGATTATTAGGATATTTTAATTTAAGCGAATAGATGGAGTAAATACCTTTCATCATTTTTTTTGTGCTTTTAATGCTTTATATTTTATTATTGGCATTTGCCTAATTTAATTAATCATTTTCTAAAAATTAGCCTTAAAACGTATTTTTGTTTGTAAATTTTATAAATTAATAAATAGAGTTTGAGTACTATAATTAGATAGTTTTGGTTTGTATATGTGATAATAAGATACCCATAATTGAATTTAGTTGTAATAATTAGTGTGATATTCACCAACTTAATAATAATATCGATTTGTTTCCATTTAGATAGATAAGATGGAATTAAGAACTGTTTCTTAGTTTCTAAACAGCTATGGAGGTACTTGCTTTGAAATTAAACTATTTAATAGAATATCGTTCGTGCTTCTTTTTGAAATCTTATTTGTGGGTTTATATTTGGACATTTAGGATGCAATATCGGCAATTATTTGGTAAATTAATAATTTAACTATAAGGATATTAATATTATATCTCTTATATTCATTCATATTGTTAAATGTATAATTAGTAGAATTCAGAAAACCTCTAGCTAAAAACAGAAACATCTATTTATTATCCTAATTATATTTTGAAGGTGATTTAGTGTTTCCATGCTATTTTTTTAAATATCATATGCCATGCTGTAGTAAAGAAAGCATTCTAAGATGATTATTTATGAAATATAAAATACATAATCATATTATTCAATTAGGATTTATTGGACTTTATCCGATGGAAGTCCAAAATTAATGGCTTCAATTTACATTGTATTAATAAATAAATTTTCGAATATATTTATATTAGTTTACATGCATCAGATAATAGATTCTTAAAAGTTCAAAGTTCATCATTATGAACCAACAAAACTGCATGAACAACTGAATCTAAAGTATTTCCTACAATACTTTTGACGCGTTTCGATTATAAAGATGAGTCATATAACAAATTTATCTAGAGAAATTATTTAAATATAAAAGTGTTGGATAAGGCCATAAATGTAGTATGAAATTAACTACGATCTTTAATCATTATATCCATTACGATTTAGCTTTCTAAAGCTTATTACAATTCTTTAATATGTTATTCAACAAATTAGCTGAAGGTTCCCTGTATTTATTTACAAGTTTTGAAATTATTTTCATACCATTATTTGGTAGTACATCTTTTTATCTCTAATGTCTATCGATTAATATGACGATTGAAACTTTATCTTTCAACCTTCAACTGTTTTAAATTTAATAAGACAAGCATCTTTCACTTTCCAGATCTATTCTTACTTAATCATATTTATCTAAATTTTTTTTAATAGACACTTACGAATAATACGAAATTTCCATACAAATATCTATAAGCATTCCTGAACCAATTCTGCTTAGATATCTAACCTCAATATTAGTCTTAAGAATGTCCTATAGAAATAATGTTAATGCTGATAACCCTGATGATAATGAGGCTAATCCACTGCCAGTAGAAAATGAATTATTAGATTCAACTCTGACTATATCAGGAATAAGCTATCCCAGTAATTTATCAGAAAGAGAATTCTTTTATATATTACATGCTATTTATTTTGACTATTGTATTTTATCTCGAAATATGTTAAAAAGTCTTTCGATCCTATTACTTATAGGAAAGTCATTTACGTTAAAATTTAATTGATTTTTATCTGATTAAGGATTCAAAGTAGATGTAGTTGATGTAAATATGTCTCTACGATTTAAAGTTACTTTTATTTATGTATTCAATGGATTAATTTCTTTTTCATTCCATTTCCCCCAATATTTTATTAGACCTATATTTGGAGCGGTTTTAAATGAAGATATAAGCGTTATTTTGTTATTTAATTATGTGAACATAAATTTAATAATTTATTCTAATCAACCATATGCATTAATTCCTTAATTTCCTAATCCCCCTCTCAACATTCCTCTTATCTAAGTTGAGTATAATCTGTAGAATAAATAAATTCCAATTAAAAAACCTATCTGAATGTATAAAGTCGTATGCTCAAAAATTTTCGAAGTAAATTCAATTTATATTTCTGCATTTTTAACATAAATTGCTTAGTTAGTCAAATCAAAATAAAATTCTTTATTATTCATAAAAGGTTATCCTAACAGAAGAATTTTTTTGTATTTAGTTTAATAATTTCTTGAAAAATCTATAAAAGGTAGGCAATAAAAGTTTTCATAATTGTAAAAATTAAGTTTCAACAAATAATCTTTAGCATTTAACTTAAATATATAACCATTTCTAAAATTGAAACTAAACTCTGGAAATGTATCAAAAAAATTTGAAATATCTCCATAATGAGTTCGGTCATATAAAAAGCATTATTTTCCTAGAAGTTAAAATTATTAGGGACATCCTCTAGGATCTGTTTCACATTTAAGAAAAGATTTATTAAATAATTACAGCAATTCTGAATCCATAACAATTAATGTGCTCCCTGAATCTATTATTATTTCATAGTTATTAATTTCATTAAATTAAAAATTCAAAGAATCTTTATCATCCTAAAAATATGAATAATTATACCTTGATACTAGCTAAATCAACTTAATAATACTAGGAGTAAATATTAATAGGAATAGAGACTTCTTCATAATTTGGATAGTCTTAACCTATTGTTAAAATTCCTTTATCTTATTTTAATAATATTGAAAATATTTAGTTTTTACTTGTCACTAAAGAATTGTCATATAGACCTTTTATAAAAGAATTATTATTTCCCATTCCTAAAATCTAAGTTGCATCATTTGAAACACACCCAAAATTAAAATCAATAGAGTTATTTCCAATTTTAATTTGATGAGATTCGTTTATCACACATGACCATTGTCCATCATAAGTTGAGAATACATTCTCACAACCTAAACTTTTGAACTTTTCCTAATTAGATGACTAATTATTGTAATCAATTTTTACTTAATCACAAATAAAACTAGTGTAAGGAGCACCTGTGTCAACAACAAAATCGTTTTTTTTACTTTGGGTATCAATCTCCAATGTAATTAAATACTCTGTCTAATGAAGATCTCTTTTGAGATCAAAAATGAGTTGAGAACTTGCAATAGAAAATAATAATATAATCATTGAATATGTGGATTAATCAATTATTAATTTGTATTCCTTAACTTTTTCTTAAAAAGAATGTAAGTTATAATTAATGTAGAAATAAGTATTGCTATTCCTAAGGGTAATCTTTCTAATTTATTTTATTCTATTTAAAATAAATTTTTCGTTGTTTCATCAAGGCTTGTTTCTAAAGAACAATTTTGATAATTGATTATTAATGATTTATTTCCAAAAATAAATTCTTTATTTCTCATAAATGGTTAACCTAAGATTATCTAAGAAGCTTATGAAAATATATATCTAAATACTTTCTCTTTTTATTGGGAAACAAAATGTCTTATCATCATTAGTTACTAAATAATCTTATGGAAACCAAATGAAACTATTTTCTCCCTCAAACTTAAATTTAATCTTTTCAAATCTATCATAAAATGTTTCTAGATTATCATCATTGTTATCATAACATACTAATCCATTTTTGTCATTCCTTTTAGGGCAAAAATATCCTTAACAATATAATTTCTACATAACTTCTGAATATATATTTGGTGGAAAATAAACATAAGAACTTGATAAATCTATTTCGGCCTTAATAAGGTTAAGTCCCATCATTGTTGAGTATTTAATTTCTATCCATTGTAAGTTAATTAGACATTGAAGATTTTAGATGCAATTTTATTTAATCTAAATATATTCATCTCCTTTTGGAAAATTTCCGATCTTCATATATCCTCCATTTTGAGCCAAACATAATTTAAGTTTTAGATCACTAGATGAATTTTTTACTATTTTACTTAGACCTAAATAATTATTTATTTCCTAAAGTTAAGAATAGTTTCTAGCCCATGTTTTTTTTATTGTAAAATTTCCAATTTATAATTAATTCTCATTGATTTATTATTTATCATCTTAAGTTTATTAATTCTCATTGATTTATTAATTCTCATTATCTTAAGTTTATTAATTCTCATTTATTTACTATTATTTATCATCTTAAGTTTATTAATTCTCATTATTTTGTGTTTATTAATCCTCATTTATTTATTATTTATCATCTTTAGTTTAATTTTTAATATTTTTATCTAGAAATAGAGTCTATATAAATATAAATCTTTAAGCTTGAACAGTATAATTATCTAATTTAATAGGATTACATATTCCACGATCTATTTGTGATTCTTAATATATTTCTTTGAGCTTAGAATCAGATGCAAATTCTATTGCAGCATCAAAATTTTAATCTAAAATCCATTTTTTGTCCTACAATTCAACATAATAGTAATATTAAGAGAAATTTCCATAAATAGGCATCGAACTTACTATTTATAACAATAAGAAAGTCAACATTTTGTTAATTATTTTTAATTTTGTATTTATATATATTAATAGCAAGAATTATGTGAAATATTATATATAATAGATATTCATTTAAAATAATCTCCTAAATTATATATTATGTATTAATTGAGGAAATGCGATTCCAAGATGGCTATATGAGCTTTTCTTCCTAAAAATGTATCAAAATCTCTAAAAATAATGAAATTAAGACATATACCCATCATAAAATTTGTAATCAATACTAATTCTTAACAATTCATTTTGGTGTAATTATCTTAAAATATTAGTTGCCATTTCATTATGTTTTTATTCATTATCAATACCTGAGACTTTCATCAATAGACTACTTTCACTATTAACATAATGATCTTATTGTGAACCAAATAAAATGATATGCTTAAACTTATTCATTCCTGGGAATAAAGATAGTTTTAGTAATGTATCATCATAACAATTTAATTAAGATAAACTTTAGGATTTCTTTAATTTTTAAAAAAACCACATACCAAATTTAATTAAGGGTCTTTGATTAGTAACATTACCCAGATGGGGTGTTCCTAATGATAAATAAGTATGAAATTCAAAATCTAAATAAGGCAATGCTGCTCTAATGATTAATCCTCCTAAAGAATGTCCAATAAATGATATTACAAGTTTATCAGTGTAAGACCATGTTGCAATATAATTTTTAATTTCATCACTAAGATATTTACCCATCTACAATATATCTCCCTCGGTATTTTATTAATTACATAGAGATACTAATAACATATGTTAAGGAAATCTTAAACACATATAATTTTCAAGTAATCTCATATCATAAGAATGACCCTAATATCCATGAACCAAAACAATTAGATGTAATTTAGATCTAGATAATTAAAATGTTTATCTTGTAACATAATGTTTTTCAACTATCATTAATTTATCTCTAATTTCATCTATTATTTTAAAATCAACTATTTTAGATGGTCCTTAAAGTAATAATTTTTAATATTCTAATCTTTTACTTTATAAGTCTGCTTATTCTTAACTTTATTTTTATTATTAAGGAATCATTGTATATTAATGATCTACGACTGGAATGACTTCTTTTTAAGTAAATGCAGCATATCTACTTTAAAAATTAGTTAAAGATTCTTTCTTTAACTGTCTTAATATTTTTTAATGTCCTAATTTTAATCCAATAATTATTTTATGCCATAATTAATTTATTGTGCTTTGTAATACCTTAAACTCATTTGCCATCACTTTACTAATTAACTGTGTATTTTATTCATTTTTTAATAATGAATCAGCACTTGATAATGGCAAAACTTAAAAACTTTTAGTTTGTCTTATATGATATTGCATTCCTCCACTACTACTTGGTCTTTCCATCTCTAATTCCATATTATAATAAAATGTTTGCATATTTCGATAACATGTTTTTAATGGTTCCAATACTTTATTATATAACTATCTCATATTTATATGTTAATGTTAATCTATTGCTTATTTATCCTCTTTCTGAACTTATTGTATTTAAATATCAAAACTTGTCAAAGAACAAAGAACCTATTCGTTTCTATTTTAATAATACCATTATATTCAATAAACTAAAGTGATCTTCTCCTAATATCACAGGAACATATTCATATATTCCATTTGATGAGTTTTCTATTTTAAACTTTGCCATCGATATACTTTAAAATGACACAATTTTTTATGTCAAATTATAATACATTAATTCAATTTCCATAAAGCAAGGTTATTCTTTCAAATTATGTGGAATTGCTCCACTGAACCTACATCCATTTTTTATCTCAAATTTTTCCTTACCATATTTAAATAATTTATTACTTCCTCTGTCCATTATCTCAATAAAAAAGCATCACTCATATAAAAATTATCTATTATGTGTTATGGCAAATATTGTTATTCGTTCCTCTTGAATATCAAGGTTTCTTTCGGAGTTAAAGGAATCTTCAAATTTTGGGACTGCAATACTCAAAATCACTTACACTCTATATATATAAGTTAATCCTTATTTGATACATTCCCTCATCCAATAAAAAGATCCCTATTGTTTTTAGTGAATCCACAAAAACGATAAATTCAATTATTGCTTTAGCTTTCATTTTTATTATTAAATTTTTTACCTTAACTTTTAAATACATTTATATCAAATCACTATAGTCTCTAAACATTTACAAGTTAGTACTATATAAACTCTTATTGTTACTAATGGTTAAATTTCAATCTATTCCATTATTACTACCACCTTAAATGCCTAACGGATCTATAATTTTTTAAAAACTTATATACCATAACAGAATTTCTATACTTTTCATATTCTATTTAATATCAATCAATATTCAGCTCTCATTCGAATTTTTTAAAAAATTATAAAGTAGAATTATAGATCTATTAAAAAAAATTAGAATAATTTTTAAATGTTTTTGCACAGCCGATATTTAAAAACAAAAATTATTGTTTAATATGAATCAAGAATTAAGATCTTTAGAGAAAATATTTATATATATTGTATAATTTGAAGTCTTCTAAGTGAATAAAGGATTATTGATAATCATATAAAATACTATTTAATTTTTTTGTTTTAAACTTTTAATCTACAAATACTAAAATTCCATTAATCTTGAAACTTGTTTTATTCAAATACGATAGGAATTTATATATATGATAATTAATTCCATCTAAAATGACATTATCAATAATTCTCAAACATTTATATATGATTATTAATTTTATAATTAGTTTCCTAAAGATAAGTAATTTTTCATAGCTTTAAGAAAGCCTATAAATAAATGAATAATATTTTCAATTTTATAAAAAATTAAAAATTAAGTCATGGATTTTGTAAATTATAAATATAATTATTATATTGAAATTAGGAACTCTTTTGGGAACTTTAATCAAAGATTTTTAAAATTTCAGAAAAGGAAAAATAGCTGTTAAAATTAAAAGAATTTTAGTAGTCAGAAAAAGTAAAGGAACTTGATTATTTAGAAAAGAATTAGCAAGAAATTATTTAAACATAATATAAACACCTAATTAGTTAAAAAAAAGTATTGCAAAAATAAGCAAATGAAAATCGATGGAGAAATATCAATAAGAATTGTNCTCATCCAATAAAAAGATCCCTATTGTTTTTAGTGAATCCACAAAAACGATAAATTCAATTATTGCTTTAGCTTTCATTTTTATTATTAAATTTTTTACCTTAACTTTTAAATACATTTATATCAAATCACTATAGTCTCTAAACATTTACAAGTTAGTACTATATAAACTCTTATTGTTACTAATGGTTAAATTTCAATCTATTCCATTATTACTACCACCTTAAATGCCTAACGGATCTATAATTTTTTAAAAACTTATATACCATAACAGAATTTCTATACTTTTCATATTCTATTTAATATCAATCAATATTCAGCTCTCATTCGAATTTTTTAAAAAATTATAAAGTAGAATTATAGATCTATTAAAAAAAATTAGAATAATTTTTAAATGTTTTTGCACAGCCGATATTTAAAAACAAAAATTATTGTTTAATATGAATCAAGAATTAAGATCTTTAGAGAAAATATTTATATATATTGTATAATTTGAAGTCTTCTAAGTGAATAAAGGATTATTGATAATCATATAAAATACTATTTAATTTTTTTGTTTTAAACTTTTAATCTACAAATACTAAAATTCCATTAATCTTGAAACTTGTTTTATTCAAATACGATAGGAATTTATATATATGATAATTAATTCCATCTAAAATGACATTATCAATAATTCTCAAACATTTATATATGATTATTAATTTTATAATTAGTTTCCTAAAGATAAGTAATTTTTCATAGCTTTAAGAAAGCCTATAAATAAATGAATAATATTTTCAATTTTATAAAAAATTAAAAATTAAGTCATGGATTTTGTAAATTATAAATATAATTATTATATTGAAATTAGGAACTCTTTTGGGAACTTTAATCAAAGATTTTTAAAATTTCAGAAAAGGAAAAATAGCTGTTAAAATTAAAAGAATTTTAGTAGTCAGAAAAAGTAAAGGAACTTGATTATTTAGAAAAGAATTAGCAAGAAATTATTTAAACATAATATAAACACCTAATTAGTTAAAAAAAAGTATTGCAAAAATAAGCAAATGAAAATCGATGGAGAAATATCAATAAGAATTGTGTCTAAGATATTAATGAGAAATTTAATAAAGATAGGATTATCACATTAGTATCCTTCTAGATTTAGAATAACCTAATAGAAAAATACTATAAAAATTTATATTAATGAAATTTTTTTTTAATTATATATATGCTTATTCTATTAAAATAATTACTCAAATTTTTTTCCATCTAATTTTTAATAGAATTAGGGGTATTTTTAATCCCCTTTTTTTTATTTTTGAAGTATGAAATAATAATTTTTAAAATTAAATCTAGAGCCTTCATAATAGGAGCCATCCTGCGTCACTTTAGAAAACTGGATTGATTAATTATAAAACCCAGATTTTAGAATAAATTTAAATTAATGCTAAGAAGAGAATGAGATGATTAACCTATTCCCAATAGTTGGTTATGGAATATAGGTAAGGATTCATAAAATCGATAACTAAAATGCCTTCAAAATAAAAATTTTAGCAATTTCAAAAGTAGAGAAAATTATAGACTTATCAACCTTAAATTAACCATCAAGAGACAAGCCAAATTTTATTTTGCCATTATTAAAAAAAAAAGAATAAAATCATGACCTTTTGAAATGCGAACTATTTCAAAGAAAAATTTCATACTTATTGACAAAAAACAATCAAATATTTATAGAAAATTCATATTTACTTGTAATGCAAAGTACACTAAAATATTTAATAACGATTTATGAATAATCAGGATGGTAGGATGAAATTATGGAAGAAATATTTGAAGTTTGTTAGCAAGTATTTTTAGAATCAAAATTATATAATAGTTAAATTAAGAGTAGTGATTTTAAAGCATCATAATTTAAATTGTTGAATGTTTTTTGTTTGTTTAAAAAATAAAAAATTAATGAAGAAGAGATATATTAGTATTTTATAAAGCCTAAATTAGAAAGTAAAGCTTTTTATTAATATGATTTGAATGATTAAGAGTAAAATGGTTTGGGAGCATTTTTTGATTGTTTAGAAATCAGAGATGATCAAATAAGTTTTGAAAATATATAATCAGATATTGAACATTATTTAGATGAAAACAATTATTTTTATCTAAGAATTTTTTATGGAAAACATTTGAGTAAATTAATTAAATATTTTCTAACTAAATAAACAATAAAGGATAAATTAAAAAAAGAGTTGTTTTTTAAAGTTAAAGAAGGTTCAGAAGAGATTAAATAATTAATATCATTAGGAAAAATTAATGAATAGGAAGTAAATAAATTAAATGAATCAAAAACCTTAATAGTAAATTTCGTACAATCAACAATTCATAAAAATTTATTGAATAGACTAATAAAATATAGTTATAATTAAGAAAACATATAAAAATTTTTTGAGTCTTTAAACGAAGCAATATAAAAGGATAATTACTATGCTTTTCTATAAAGAAATGTAAAGTATGATGATTTAGTCTAATCCTATCATTTGAATAATTTATTAAATCCAAAAAATGGTTCATATGCAGATGGTTTATATTAATTGGCTATATATATTGAAGGAAAAATATTAAAATAAATTTCTATATTGTAATTAAAAAAAAAAGATTATGAAGATTTTGAAATTTTTAAATAAAATTAAGTGATTCAAGAAAAAAGATAGATGATACAGGTATATTTGAAAATTTTTGGAGTAACTGGATAAAATGCAGAAAGTATGGAGAAAAATGTATTAGAAAGAGTCTCAGAAATATGTTGGATAAATTATTCAGCTTCTAAGATTAATTTCTAAAAAGAGGAGGAAATAATTAATTTTTATTAATTGGTAAAATGTTTTCCTGAAAAAAATTTTGACTTAGATATCTATTAGAAATATTTAAATGATTAAGTAAGATTTTGTTATAAAATAAAATAACAAACATCTAATTTTAAATATTTTGAAAAATTCGAAAAGTAATAATTAATGAATTTATTACCAAGAGATACAACTAAAGCTAATTATTTTATGAAAATCTTTTTAGTTTGGAAAAATTAAAAAGAATAGTAATCTCAAAAATGAAATTATAAATCTTAATTACTCAATTGATAGAGTTGAAGGGAAAAATGTATGATTGTTTTTATTTATGTGAATTTCACTTTACAATTTATAACATTAAAAAACTTAAGCGATTTAAAATTTATCAAATAATTTAGTATTAACAATGCTTTATCAATAAATGGAAGGCTATAAAAATGCTTAAAATTCAACAAGCTCAAACAATAAAGCTTTAACAGTGAATTGACTGCTTGAATTTAAGAATGAAATATTGATAAATATAGATTAAAATATATTGATAATATTTTATAGATAATTTAATTTAGTAATTAATAATTGTTAATTTATATTATATAATATCAGATTAAAATGAACGCAAAGTCATCTATCCCTACGTTCATTCTAAAAACATTTTAAATGTTGGAGGTTTGTATTAAAAGTATTAAATAAGGATTAAAAGAACACTAATGTAATTAGTTGGACATCTTAAGGCACTGCATTTATAGTATATAATCAAATTTTGTTGGAGAAAGAAATCTTATAGAATTTCTTTAAGCATAGTAATTATTCGAGCTTTGTAAGGTAAAAAAGAAGTTATATGAATGTATAGATAATTGAATTTATATAATTTTAAAAAAGTGAAATCAAAAGAAGGCTAAATATTCAAACATAAATGTTTCCGTAAAGGCCTGAAGTAAAATAAAGTTAAATAAATAAGATCAATGTTATAATTTATAAAAAGAAAAAATTAAGATGATTTAGTAGTTGGTTCTAATAACACAGCTTTAGAAGATCCAAGTATTTTCATTATATAAATGTTAATAGCTATCAACGTAAAGGAGGAATAAAACTTATTTAAGGAATGCGCCATTGACATCAAAGAAACAAACAATAAATTAAAAGAGGATATGAAATTATTATAAGAAACATCTTCATATTTAATTGATTAAATGCAAAATCTAAATCATGTATTTATATATAAGATACAATAAGTTTGTTTATAACTAAAGTGTAGATATAGAAGTTAAATTCAAATAAGTTGGATAAATGTTACATGCTATTAATGAAGAACTGAGGCAAGAGAGTAAAATTTCAATAAATTAATATTAGATAAAAGTGAAACCTAAACTAATAAATTTTTAGATAAAAAAGAAGAATCCTTTTAAGAATCAAAAGTTGGTTCTCCTAATCCATATGTGGATTATAATAGTACAGCATTAAATCCATTGGATTATGAATATTTTATAGACTCATTTCTATGAGAACATTATTATATTATTTATTAACTAAATTAATTAATCAATTCAATATATAATATTTAAATTTATATAATTACAAATAAAATCCATTATTTAAGATTAATATAGCTATTACATTTAATATACTATAATTGTAAATAAGGAAATATATTATTAATTAACAAGTCTACTCACTAAATTGATTAATAATTTCAACATACTTCTTGATTAACTTCTATTCTTTTGAAATATTTGTATACAAATATAACTTACGTTATAGTTATCAAAGTTAGTACACCAATTTTTGTAATTGCACACCAATAAATAGATTTTTATGTATCTTCTAAAACTAATTAAAAACTTAATTGAATTACTTACTAATCTTATGAGCATTTTCCCTATCTGTTATCCAATTTTAATTTCTATATATTGATTAAAAGTTTCTATTTGTTCTAGACAATTCTTTAGACATTTGATTGAATTATTCTGATTAAGCATACTCTTTATCTATTCCATCTATATCAAAATCAAAACTTAAAGTTTTAGAGTTTCTATTTAGACTTCTGAAACAAATGTAATATATTCCTACTTCATTTAATATTTATTTTAATGATCCTTCTTTTCCATTCAGTTTTTATAACAATTTATCTCCATTTTCAGATTTAATGATTATTTCAGTTTTTTCTTCGTCTAATCCTGAAACTTGGAAATTTACAATCAATTATTAATTATTTTCAGCAGATTTTACATAAAAGCAACTTGGATGATGGTTAATTTAAATTGAAAGAGAATACCCAACATTTAATAACCAAATTAAAATATATATTTTCATTTTAATTAATTATATGTTAAAACAAAAATAAGTCATTTTTTGAGTAAAAACATATTTGGTTGAATTTGAATAACAAACAGAATTGAGATATTCATTTAAAGATTGGACAAAGAAGCTAGAAAAAAAAAAATAAATATTAAAGTTTAGTTTGAAGATTAAAAGCAATAAAATACTATTTAATAATAGAAGATTAAAAAGAATAAAAATGATCAATTAAAATGAATTTAAGTAAATTAAAATAACTAAATGGAATTTATTAATAAAATCTCCTCTTCATAATGAACCGATAAATATTTAAAATATTAATTGTTTATATAAAGCAAGAGCAAAAATTGAAAGAGGATAAATTATATTTTAATATCAGATCCCTTCTAAAATTCTGTAAATAATTTTAATTCAAAAATTTGTGAATTATTTTTAAAGGAAATAACAAATACAGAAGTAGACAAGATAATTTTAAAGACTAATTTAATTGATTATTTGAATCAGAAGATGTTTATTCTATTTGTAAGTTTATAATCATTGAAAAATTTTTAAGATCTGATTAGGTGATTTGATAGTATTACCATGATGAGGACTAGAAAAAAAATTTATTTCTCACCTTTTATATTGAAAAATTTAAGTTTAAAAGCTAATGCAAATATATTTAATTATTAATCAAATATATTATCTTTTATTATATTATAAATATTTCTATAAATAATGAATTAAAATGTATTCAAATTAAATTTGCTATGCTATATTTAACAAGAATTATCAATATGAATTTTTTTTAATCTAATTAGAGATTATTACCGAGAAAGAGCTATTTTGGAATTAATGAAATGATTATGAGAATACTATAAGTTATTTAAAAACAAATTTAAAAATTTTGTTATTTATGGAAAAAAATATTAAGAAAAAGTGCTTGAATTAAATAAGTTTATATAATAATGATCAACTAGTTGTAGCAAGATGTTCATAGAAGCAATAGGAATGAATGAGTTTATTATTTTCTCTAACTTCTATTTTTAGATTATTTTTAGTTTGAGATGTTGTTTTAGAAACCCTATACCCGGTTGTTTTTTTTGTATTAAGTACATCAAGAATAGCTATGGGAGCAGATCGTTTATTGTTTTTGTAGTAATGGATAAGAGATTTAGCACTAGAATAATTGAGATTTAAGGTTTTGGCAACCTAAAAGTTAGAATAATAAAAATTACTTCCTTTATCTATTTTCCTTCTTAAAATACCTATCTAAATAATGATTTCTATTATTCAATAGGTATTTTGTGTATTTTTCTAGTATTTGACTTAGAAACTATTCTTTTTGGAATATAATCTTCTCCTTCAGAGCTCTATGTGCTAGAGTTAACATCTTAGTATTATTTATGTGATATATGTTAGCTCATCTAAATAATAGGTTCAAGATATTAAAAATATAATTAACAATGATTATGATTAATTAGATAATATATTTTTGATTAATTTAGTTTAAAAGAATATCTTCTGATGCACTAATAATTACAATTTAATTTTATAATATAAATTAGAGATAATGAATTTTAGAATATAGAGTAGCAACATATTTAAGATGAAAAAAATTTTATTAATAAATTTATCTTGATATGATTTATACTAATAATTCATTAAGCTGCAGCAACTGGAGGTTTTCTCATTTCTTTAATAAAACGTTAATAAATTTCATCTTCTCTTTATTAAAGTTCCTTTTCTGTTCTTGGAGCATAATAATTTGGATAATCCAATCCTTGATAGATAGATATACAATTAAAATTACCATATTTTGTAATTTTGAGTAATTGTTTCTCAAGATAATTCACAACTTTAGAAGCATCTGCCCAATTTCTATTTGAATTTGCTCTATGTCCAAGAATAAAAGGAGGTCTAAGATGAAAATATTGATTTTAATAGTTCTAAAATGAGATAGAAATTTACCAACATTTTTTCAAGTCTTGCACCAACAGAATAAAGATTAGTTACTCTTCCTGATTCATGATTAAGAAATACTCTCATATGATTTAAAAATAATTCAGCTACCTATAAATTTTGATTATACCAATTCTTAATCTTTTTGCAAATGCTTCATATTCAAATTCAGTCAAATCAGGTCTAATTGTACTAAATGATGATTTATAATATTTAAAATGTTATTCTGTTGTCATTTATCTTGAATTAATAGCTATTCCTCTTTCTGGATCAATGTATACTTCATCTACTTCTGTTCCTCTTTAGTTTCTTAATTGATTCATTATTATATAAAAAATAAAATATTTTCTATAATCTAAGTACTAATTATTAAAAAATAAAATGACCATCAACTCTCTATTTTGAGTAACTATATTAATTATGTAATTTTATTCTCAATTTCAAACTTTATAAACTTTCTTAAAACTTTAGAGATGAAAATATATATTTTTTTTGGTTTAAAATTTGAGAGATTAAGAAAAGATAACTATAAATATAATAATAAAAAAAAGAGAACTACTATTGATATCTAAAGTTAAGAAAGTAAATTCTTATAGAAAAAAGTCAAAATTAAAAGTCTAAAAGATTATTCCTTAAATAATTTTAGGATAATATATTTATTCAAGAAACTTTATGTAATTTAATGAACGAATCAATTTCTAAAATAACATATTGTAATTACCCATTCTACATTGGGGACAGAGATTGAAATCTGGAGCATGTAATTATCTATCAGGAGGTTAACGCTTTAATTGATCTTTTTTTTCCATTATTTATTTCGCACAATTGCCACATAAACACATATGTCTACAAGGCATAATAATTGTGTCGATTTTTTCACTTAGACAAATAATACAATCACCATCATTCTCATCATGTTTCATAGAACCAACAAGATTAGTATCATTTATTCCATAAATTTCTTATACTTCATATGCTCCTTATTATGCATGTTAATATTTTTATCTAGCTAATTTTAATTAATCATCTTCATAATCATAATAATAAATCATCATCATTTTTTAATTTTAAATTATTATTATAAGTTTCCAATAAACTTAGCCTAAATTAGTTTTTTTTTATTTAAGACGACTTTTAGGAACTGTTATTTTGCTAGTAATTTTAACATTTTTTGTTTAAGGTTCAGTTAATTGAAATTCATCATAAAACTCTTTATCCCTTATATCACTAAAAACATTATTAACAGGATGAAAGATTTCTTAACCTTAAACAAATAACTAATTTATTATAAAACAATACTTAAATTTTGCAAGGTGTTAAAGCAAATACAACAAATTCAATTTTTAGATCATCATTTCCTATTAATTTAGTTTTTTCAATACAGACTTCATTTAACAAAACTTAAGGTTAAGTGTTTGTATTAGTAGATCTCTATCATATATATGAATATGATCTTACATGTGATGCAGGAGCTTATTACATTGATTAATTATAAATATATGATGATTAATGATTGTATTAGAATGTTTAGGAATATTGCAATGGAATATTATTAATTTGTTAAATTGGTTATTAGTATTGCATTTGTATTTATAAAGGTATTTAATTCGTTTACATCCTTTATTATTGATACGTAAAGCCTTGTGAAGATCTAGACTTTTAAGGTTAGGAACCCATATTTAATTATGTTTTATAAATTTATAATATTAATATTATTTATTGAACTTAAATATTTGAAATAAATACTGTAAATGCTTGAATAATGGAATCAATAATTCTTACTTGTTGTATTAATTGTGTAGTATATCAAATTCGATTTATTATTAGTCAATTATATTATACTTGAATATAGTATATTATTTTTGATATTATTCTTCAATTTTTTAATTTAGGATACTTTATAAATATTTCTCAATTATTTTATTGTTTTTCTAATCTATCACCCATAAATATCTTATCAAATTTAAATTTAGGAATAAAATTTAAGAGACGAAGAGAGAACAAGAAGAATATATTAAGATTGATATAAGCACATTTTAAAATTAAATAAAATCTTTTTTTATTTAAGCAAGCATAATTAATGGGAATTTCAAGAGATAGTAGACACAAAAGAAGACTAACAGGTGGTCGTATGCCAATCCATAAGAAGAAAAGAGCCTTTGAGAAAGGAAGATAGGCTGCAATGACTAAATTAGTATCAGGAGAAAAGAGAGTTAGAAGATTAAGAGTGAGAGGAGGAAATTTCAAATTTAGAGCTCTTCGTTTATCAGAAGGCAATTTCTCTTGGGGAAGCCAAAGCATAGCTAAAAAAGCTAAAATTGTTGAGGTTGTTTATCATCCATCTAATAATGAATTGGTCAGAACAAAAACACTTACTAGAGGTGCTATTGTATAAGTTGATGCTACTCCATTCAAATAGTGGTATGCTAAGAAATATAATGTTGAATTAGGATCAAAGAAGAAGAAGGTAACATATAATCATAATCTAGGAAACAACTGGAGAATAACCTAAAAAATTAAGTTCAAAATAAGAAAAAAGAGCTAAAGAAAATTTTATTGATTAATTTGTCTAAGAATAATTTTCCAATCAAAGGTTATTAGTCAGAATTACATCAAGACCAGGATAATCTGGAAGAGCTGATGGCTATATTTTGGAAGGAAAAGAATTAGAATTTTATATTAAGAAAATTGAATAGAAGAAGAAATGATTTAATCATCAATACATTAAATTGCATAATAATTGTACATCCAAGTAATTATTGGTTTTCATAAACACAATTTAAATTAAGATATTTAAATTGATATCATTTTTTTCTCTTTTCTGATCCAAATAATTTCTAATATTTGGCCAATTTGTTAACAGTACTGTGAGTTGTTGTTTTAGGAGATGGCAAATTACCAAATTACTCTGTTTTAATTCTCTCAATTTAATTCTTTTGATTTTAATCAGGAATTGTTGTTAATCTGTCTGAACTTAATAATTATTTTGATTAATCAAACATAAGTTTCAATTTCTTTAATATGTAAAATTAAATACTTTTAATTCTTAAAAAGAAATTTGAGATTGTTATTATGTTTTCGAATATCCATGGCCCTTATTGAGAGATTCTTAAATTATTTAAGAAGACTTAGTCAAAAGATTATGCTTCTTGAAATAATCATGAGTTTCACTTTTAATATTAGCCCTTAATGACTATTTACTTTCTTAAGGAGAGTGCTAAATCATAATAATTTTATTTTACTTTTGCTTTATTGAAAATTTATTTTGGTGGTGATAATGATTCTTTTTATAAAAAATCTGATTATAATTTATTGACATTTATTGCTGTATTGTTTCTATTTTTATATTCCTAAAGTTAAGCTTTTTAATAGTAAAAGTTCAATAGTTAATATTTTGCTGTATCAACATTCTAATATGATAGATATAAATAAATTACTAGAAATTCAGTTTACATATTGATTGCAAATTATTTTCTAAATTCTGCATCCCCTTTATTAAATTCTTCTTCATCAAAATTATATTTTAAAGGTTCTGGTTTATATGGAGTTGGTAATTATCTATTAACAATTTTTTCAAAATTAACATCAGCAAACCAAGGGTGAGTGAGAATTTCAATAATTCCATCTTTTTATCCTAATCTTTCTGTTGGATCTTTTTAAAGTAGTGAAATAATTAAATCTTTTAATTCATCTGATATTTAAACATAATCAGGAAATTAAATATTTTCTGTTAAGATTGAATTATAAATTTCTTATGTATTATGAGAATAATAAGGAGGTAAACCTGAAATTAATTCATAAAGTAATGCTCCTAAACAATAGCAATCAACTAAATAATTATGACCAGTTTTCATAAGCATTTCAGGTGCCATATATTCTGGTGAACCACAAAATGAATAAGCAAAATCTTCAGCTGCCATATCTGGTTTTGATAATCCAAAATCACTTAACATTAAATGACCTTATAAATCTAATAAAATATTTTCTGGTTTAATATCTCTATACACTATATTTTAAGAATGTAAATAAGCCATTCCTATACAAATCTCAACAAAATAATATTTAGCATCTTATTCATTTAATTTTTTTAATTTTCTTAAATGATAGAATAATTCACCTCCTGCACAATATTCCAAAACAAAAGCAATATAATACTTTGATTCAAATGCATAGTGGAGAGGTATGATATATTAATTCTCCATTTTAATCATTATATCCCTTTCATTTTAAACAATAATCTCTTTCTTATTATCCATTATAAATTTTTTATCTATCAATTTTAATGCATAAAATATTCCATTATCTTTCTTTCTTACTAAATATACTCTCGAAAATCCTCCTACGCCTATGCATTTGATCAATTAAAAATCCTTTAAACCAACCTTTTTTGTAGTTTAAGGCTATGAATACATCGGTTATAAAGATAGAGTAATTCCTTAAAATACTGATAGACTTAAATCAGATAGTGATAAGTAATAATCATAAGGAACTTTTTTTGAAATAGTACCAAATTAACATATCTTCTTAATCTCTAAAATATTCTTTAATTCTTACCAGTTTATATTTAGTCAACGTCCGTTGAATCTATTCCTCCACCTTATTATGTTTAGTTTTTCTCAATACTTGCTATCTATTAAATTAAATAGTTATAAAGATCACATGTTGATTTATTTGCATAATCAAATAAGTAATAATATCTATATTAATTTATAAATTTATTACTTTGAATTTTTATAGTATAATATTATTTGTAATTTCTTCTTTGGATCATATTCAAGTTAATCATCATTCTTTGTTTTTAATGCTTATTTTGGTTAAGGAGTTTATTCTGTCTTTGAATTTCCTAATTCTGTTTTAGAATGTCCTTAATTCATAGATTTTGATTCATTATCTGATTTTCTTTAATGTTTCTACGAGATTATTTATGAAGAAGCCTTTAAACCTTTTTAATTAATTAAAATATCTTCTAATGATTATCTATGATTAGTGGAAGTATCTGAAATAATTGATTGTTTATTTAATTTTAAATTAAAGTATTATTGATATTGGTTTTAAATCATTTAAGCATTTTTCAACTTTAATAGAGAATTATTTTACCATATCGAATAAGTATTAGTCTTTTTATTTTAATTTTTTTTATTGTGGTTTGCTTTAACCTGTCGGTGATTAATTATAAGATGTTTTAGTTGTTAAAGGAGCCTTAGACAATTCTTTTTTCTTAAATTATATCATTATGATATTACTTCTAAAGATACTGCTGCTAGTGATAGATTCTTGCTTTTCAAACTTGTCTTTTTTGAATTACTACCTTCATCTGTATGAACTCGTAATTCTGCTATCTATTCAAATTTAATTATTCAATAATTACATTAGGTTATGATGTTTTTACCCTATCACTTTTTAATGTTTGCAAAAACACATTATCAATACTCTTGCTTCCTTTTAATTTAGCTCTCATTGTATTTGATGCTTAAACTAAAGAATTTCTTTCCCTCTTAAAATAATCAAGTAACTTTGCTTTTCCTTTATCAACAGGTCTCTCAGTTTTTACTGCGCCAATAAGTGTTTTGGTATTTTTCTTTTCTTATTTTAATGGAGAGTCTTAAAAACTATTTCGGCCAGCAATTTTTTACATCTACTGACTAAGCTTCTTCATTAACGATGATGTTAAATAATTTATATATTAAATTAATGTAAAACTTATTTTTTTTTACACAATTTGTTAAATTATATATGGCATCACTTTAAGATAACTTAATCATTATTTAGCCATTTTCAACATTTTTTTAACCTTTAAGAAGATTTTATAATTATTATTAAATATGAACCAATATCATTTCTATTTGTAAAGATATCAAAAATTACAATAAATAGGGTTAACATACTGAATTTTAAAATTAGAAACAAAAACATAAAATTATTTTCTAAATAATTAAGTAAATAAAAATGCAATTACATTATCATAAATAAGAATCCAAAATTGTCTTCAAAAAGTGCATTTAAAATTATGAGGGACTATTTTACAAAAAAATCAATAAAAAATTAGATATCTATAAAAAGAAATAAATTTCATTTAGAAATGGGAAAGTGATTAGAAAAACTTGGATTTAAGACATTGATGTTTTGATGAAGAAATTCAAGATTATTCATTTCACAAAGGAGGATGTCATATAATTTTAAGAAATTCTTTAGATATCATAAGAGTATTATAAAAGTACTTTATTACATTAAGGATTAGAAAAAATACTTGTCATAGAAGTTAGTTAAATGAAGAATATTATGTTAACTATCATAAAGGAACTTTAAAGGTTAACTAAATATTTTAATTACTTAAAATTTCTATTATATAGATGAGATGAATTTTGCAATTAATGAAGATCTAATACTACTACCTCTAGGAATCAAAATTTAACCATTAATTAAATATAATAAACTAAAATTTATCAAAATAGCTGAGTAAACTTATTGTTTACAATAAATAAATCAATAATAATGTTCAAACATTTTGATTCACAAAGATAAACTAATTCCATTCTATGTAAATTTTGATTATTAGAAGGATAACTATTATATATAAATGGATACTTTCTATTTATTATAATAATAATAATTATAAATGATTAATTAACATGGTATTGAGTAGTATTGAGTATGAAGTATAATTACATGGATAATGTTATTTAGACGAATCTAAAATTCTTGAATTTGGTAAATATAGAGAGATGTTAAACTTCCTTGTCAATCCTTAAATTTAAATATAAATTAATTTGATAAAGTTTTATCAGATGTTAAGCTTAGATATTTATTGAAGATGAAAAGAACAAATTGTAAGAAATTTCATTGAACAAATTTAATAAAGTAAGGCATTAAATCTAAAAATATTTGCTTGCCTAAAATTTAATGACTTTACATTTATGAGCCATTTCATTTCAAATAAACTGTTGAATATAAAATAGTTAAAAATTTAGACTCTCTATTAAAACTTCGGAACTTAGATTTTTGTGTAAACTATAAAGTTATTTAATGATTATCAAATCATAACTCATTCCAATATTATACAAGTATTAGACTAAATTCATAATACTTCAAGATAAGACTATGATCATGATGCCATCTTTATTGACTTTTCAAACGATACAAATACTATAAATATAGTGATTCTATTTTGAATTTAGAAGTAAAAATATTCTAACTGAGATTGAAATGTCTTTTCAATCCCACCTAAATACAAATATTTATTACTTGGAATTCTATTTCCAAGAATAAAATATACTTGGCTAACGGAGTTATTCAAGGATCTCTACAATAGCCCTCTCTATTTGATATTTATTTAAGTTTTGTACTGGAAAAGTGGACTAAAAAAATATTAATTTCATTATAAATCTCATAAGTTTGCAGATAATGTTGTTTTTTCAAATACTAAAGAACTATTAACAGTAAGAATTACTCTTAAGGAGTTAAACAAATTAATGATATTCCTGTAGTTGATACAAATATTTAGGTATACTTTTATAAAATGATGGTAAACTCAATTTATAGAATAAAAAAATTGAAATAACAATGAATATTTTGTAAAAACAGTTATCTTGGATAACAAAATAAATGATTGGAAGGATAAAATTAAAATATGAAAACCCTTCATAAATCTCCATTTCTTATATATTATAGTTGCATTAAGTTAGTCAAGATACAAATAAAATCTAATAAAAATTCCATAGCTGTACAAAAAGACATTTAAAGGAATAGTAGGATTTCCTAAATCTATATCAGATTAAAATGTTTCCCTCTTGATTCCCAATTACGAACATCTTATCAGATAACTTTTGAGGGAACGAAGAAAGAAAAAGATAAATATAGCTGTAGATTGTTAAACCTAATAATCTTGAAATAAGAAAATATTGACCAATAATCTATTACTTAAATTTTTAGAATTATGAAATATTGAGAACTATTAGGGTAAAATCTAAAAAGAAAATCGAGATTGGCAAGATAAGAAAAGCTAATAAATAAAATAAATAGAATGAAATTAATTATCTATGTTTCTCCTTATCAAGAATAAATAACGATAATAAGCCAATCATTTTATTGAGAAAAATTTTTAATTTTATTATAAAATTAAATTATTTCTAAAATGCTTCTAATTAATTGAATTATTTAGTAAAGATTAATGTTTTTAGACTTTTCAAATTCAAGAATAACAATAAAACAATTTCATCAGTCAAATAATCCCCAAATTTAGTATAAAAAGATTAAAAAATATTAGAGTCTTTATATCTAGTTATTAAATTAATTTTTATTTAATCATAATTAATAGATAATCATAAAATTCAATTTATTTGATAAATTTTATAGATAAATATACACACTATTGTACTATGGAAAAGTAACATTCGGTTGAAGAATCATAATAAATCAATTAAGAAATTTATAACTAATAAAATTAATAAAAAAGAATTCAAAGTATACAATCTTAAGATGAAGAAGAATAAATAAATAATTCTCATTTTAAGAATTTAAGCTCATCCTCTATCTAAAATGTTCTATCTGAATAAAATAGTGACTATGGACAGGAAAACCAAGATGAATTTAATTTTCTAATGTAAGAATAAAACTAAAAAAAGAACATTGAAAAAAAATAAAATCAATAATATGTTTAGAATTAAGAACAGGATCAAAAACAAGGAAAATTAGTAAAAGAAGAATCTAATACTGTTGAAAATTAAGTTGTTCAGGTCTAGGAACTGAAAAATGATGATAAAGAAATTATAAATTATTCTCAAACAAGCAATAATTAAGGAAATAAAGATGTTAAATAAGTTTCTATTAATAACTTGATCAAATAAATTCCAACAGAAATTTCTGATTAAAAACTCGAAAAAAAACAGTTAGATGAAGATGAATTAAATAATGAAAGAGTTCATAAGGGTTCCTAATAAATAGAAAAACTAAAATCAATTATAAAATCTCCAAAATCTGGAAGTTCATAAATTTAATCAGGAGATCCTTCTTTAGATAAAAGTATTTTATTAGAAAAAATATAAAAATAAAAAAAAAATGAGTAATAATATAATCAAATGATGGAGACTCATTTGAATGAAATTTTTTAATTTTATACCAAATAATTCATAAATCCTATTAAATTGTTGACAAAGGATTAGATTTTTGAAAAAAAGCAAGTATTAAATTTGCAATAATTTATGCATTTTTGTAAAGATTTTAAATTAATAGATTTGCTAGTCACTAATGATTTTATATTAAAATATGCTGGTTCAAAAAGTCAAAAACCTTTATATAAAATTAAATATAAAAATAGAGTAAAGGATTCATATGTTATTACAAAATAAATTTTAGAGGAAATTTTCTAAAAATCTTCTGGAATTAAATAATTAAGTTTTTCAGAGTTTTAATACTCACTAATTAAAATAGCTGACATCATATTTCCAGTTTCTGGTTCTGGTTCTGTGAAAGCATTAAATTCATATTTAGGTCTTCATGATCCAGAAATATATAGTAAAAAGTTAACAAAAGTGGAAGATTTGAATTAATCAAGAATGTAAGATCAAGGAAAGATTAATATTAAATCGGAAGTTAAGAAAGTCCTACCATAAATATAAAATAAACCGAAAATTGAAAGCTAAAAAATTTAAGATACATTTGAAATTTCTAAATTTATTTAAATTTAACAGAATAATCCTTCTAAATTTTAATAGAATAATAAATATTAAGCTAATTCAATTAGATGGGAAGATTTGGGAGGGAGCGATAAAGATTTTGATCCAAAAAAATTACTTTTCGAAGAAGATATTACAGATTAAGAGGATGCTTTGTATTTAAAAGAGTATATGATCACAAAATAAGGGATTTCTAAAAAATAAGAGTTTTAAAAATAATATTAAGAAGGATAAAGGGTTAATTATCGTCAACATGTTGATTAAAACTAGAAATATAAAAGGGATTAAGGATACACTGAGGATGTTTATAAAGAATTTAAGTTATATGATTTGTAGCACAAAATGGATCTTTAAAAACATACTATATCTTTATAAAAGAATTATGAATCAGATGATGCTTAATTAATTAATTATGAAATAGCTGAAAAAAATTAATTTTAAAAGTAAAAAAATTAATTGATACATCCAAATTCGTTTGAGCTAAGAAAAAATTATAATGTTATAAAGTAAGTTTCCTTTACCAATAAATCCTAAATTTATCATAATATGAGTTAATCAAATGAGAGAGGATAATAAAACATATCATCAATTGAACAAGAAAGTAAAAAGAACATATTAAAAATGGAAACAAATTAAAAAAAAAGGGAATTATCAATTTTGGTAGGAATGAAAAAAAATTAAGAAAGTGTAATAAGAAAGATTTAAAAGAAATGACTTATAAATGTTATTTATAACTTAAAATCTCAAAAATATATAACTATATTAGATTTAGAATAAAAAAAATATTGTGAAAAAGAATAATTTTTATATTAAAACAATCTTTTATATAAAGAAAATAAATAATTATGAATGATGAAAGAATGAGTAAAATAGTGAAGAGTTTAATAAATATGAAGAACATAATAGGATTGAGGAGGATCTAAAATTAGAAATTTAAGGAGAAATGTGAATAAATAAAAAAAAATATACGTTTTTGAATATAAAAATATAATGAAATTCATTGCATTAGCGATGCTAGTGATGTTAGCAACATCACAAGAATTTGTATAATTTTACTCTGCATTTGAAAATGCTGATGTAAGTTAATTAGACGGATGGACGATACAAGGATCATTGTCAAAGACTTAGGGTGATAATTTCTTTACTTGTTCATCAGATACAGTTTTTGGAGGACCTAAAGCATTTGGTAAAGGAGCAATAGTTACTAGATAATTTTAATTGCCTCCTCATTTTTAGATTAAAATATAAGTTGAAGTTTGGAAGTATAACAATATAATAAATCTAGATTTGATGCATGGGATACTTAAAGATAGTTCTTTTATTTAGATAATTATCTTTGGGAAACAATGTGGACTGGAAGTGATGGTACAAAAAGATGTGCAACTCCAGCAGGTGGCAATGTAAATTCTTTTTAAGTTGATTAAACAATAACTCATAATCATGCAGCATTATTTATTGCATTTGCATCATCAGCTGATAAAGTGGCAGACAAAGTATAATGAATAGTAATAATTATTAGATGTCTTGGGGTGTAAGAAACTTGAAATTATTTTATTTACCATGTCCAACTGAATGTGGTACATGTTTAGGACCAGATGCTATTGTTTGTTAAATGTGGGTTCCAGTTTCATCAAGTTGGATAAAAACTTTAGATGCAGATGGATGGTAAGCAAAAGGATCTTCAAGTGTTATTAAAACAAGTACTTGTGCTGGTATTCCAATTATTGGAGGGCCTGGTAATTTTGGAAATAATGTATCAATTTAAAAAATATTTGATAAACTTGTTCCACATTATAGAATTAAAGTGATAGCATAATTTTGGAAGATTGACAATTGGGATAATGATAATGCTATTTTACTTATTGATAACTAAGAAAAATGGAAATAAAATGTAGCATAAGTAGAAGATAAAGAATATTTTATTTGTGATAAGATTAGTCCAGGAGGTGTTGATGGAACAGAAAAAGTTATTAATATAAATTTTGAAACTCCTCATAATTATGGTGCTGCACTTGTTAAATGGACAGCAACAGTTAAAAAATCATCAAAATAAGCATCTTGGGGTATTAGATAATTCCAACTTTATGTTGCTTAATGCGCTAGTAATTGTGCAACTTGCACTGGTCCAAGTGTAGAAGATTGTACAGCTTGCGTATCACCTTATGTTTTATTGGATCCAGAAGACGGAAATGGATCTGGTTGTGTATTAAAAGGAGATTGGGTTGAATTTACATCAGAATTTTAAGGATCAAGTTGGACAGCTAATCAAGATTGGAAAGTAAGTGATGGTAAAAATGGACCTGATTTTACAACAACATGTGGTGATTTTAAATTCTTTGGTGGTTATGAAAAGACAGGAAAAGATGCTAAAATAACAAGAAAATTCAATTTACCAGCTCATAAAAGAATTAGAATAGCTTTTGAAGCTTGGAAAATTGATAATTGGAATGGAGAAGATTATGTTGTTAAAGTTGATGGATTAAATGTATGGTCAAGAACATTTGGATTTGGAGATCCTGGACTTGCTGATATTTGTGGTGGTGATGGATTTGAAAATTATGCCATAGTAGATTTTATTATTGGACATGAAGCATCTACTTTAGATTTGGTTATATCAAGTACTATTGGAAAAGATAATAATAATGCTTCATTTGCTCTTAAAGGATTTAAACTTTATTATGAAAAACCAGATGCTTGTGCTACACTCTATACTGAATGTAATTTTACAGGTAATACTTATATTCTATTTATTACTTAGGAAAATCATTTAACATGTGTGAAGACTTACCCAATTTCTAATTAGCCAAATATCCAAGCAAAATTAAATCTATTCAAGTACCTGCTGGGGCTAAAGTAGTTCTTTTTGATGAAATGGACTATAATGGTATTATTAATTATATATTTCTAGGAAAAACAATTGAATACACTGAAAATCAAAAATGTATTGATTAATATGAATTCAAATTCCTTTAAAAAAACTAATAAAGCTATGTCTTAACAGCCAACAATTGATATATTAAATAAAAATATATAATCATAAAAATCCAACTTTTTTTTTTGTGTTTTTGCTACGATCCTACTTAGGCTCATTTTACTCATTCTCTAAAATCTATTATCCTTTTCCATCAAACATATCCTATAATGTATTTTCATAACTTTGCCAAATCTATTCCTCTAAATAATCAATTTTTTTACATACTTTTTTTCATATTTGAAGATGGATTTTAATTATTTTTACTTTATTATTAAGGTATTCTCTTTTTCATTTGTTGTACTACTTTATTAACTTTATTAAGGGCATAATATTATATAAAATAATTTGCTGCTGGAGTAAAATTTATTTGACAAATTTTCTCCTAATCAATTTGATCATCTAAAATATATAAACTTAAGTCTTCATCTTTATCTCTACCTTTATATTAAGCTCTTTCTTTTTCATTCAGTCTCCTTATGTAATCCTATTCTAATTAAGAATAGGCAGATTTATAATTATTGCATCTATTTTCTAAAGAATGGATTGTTAATAATAAAGGATTTATTAAATCATTTACTATAATTTTATTATGATATTGTTCATCCACAACTTTACAATCAAAAACCCATGTTAAAGTATAAATCTTTATAACATTACTGTAACCGTAATACAAAGATGACTCATTAATCTTAAAGGAGTATTCCGCTTAAGGATCATATTTTAAAGCTAATTCTAATAGATCTAAAACTCCTTGAAAATTTGTGGTTTATATTGATTTATTGTATAACTCCTTATCTTTTTAAATACGATCTTTGTTTAGTTTACAAATCCATGATTATCTTAAATTTGTGATGTCTTTATTTTATACATACAATTACAGATTAAACATTTATCAATATTGATTCCACCTCTTATTAAATAGGGTGTGTTTCTACATCCAGTCCATAAGGGCTATGCTAAAATATATCTTGTATGAATACCTTTTAGAAAAGTGAGATCTTCCTCTTCGACACTCATTTTTAATTATATAATTTAAATTCTGAATTCTCAATAACATTAAAATAATTGATTAAAATTATTTAGAAATAAGATATCTATCATTATTTTAAATCTCACTAAAATACTCGTTATTCATAAACTATGATTTATTTAGCATTCTTAAAGCTTATATAAATATCTTAATTGATGGGGTTCATAAATTATATTTTCAAATAATAATATTTATTCCTTTATTTATAATGCATTATAATATCTTTCTAAAGATGTTTTCTAACAAAAAAATTATGAATAACCATATAATAAATATTTTATCAAATGGGATGTGTTACAAAAAAAGAGAGACAATAATCAACTATCAATATTAACGAATAAAACACCTTTTATTTTGTTATTATTAATGGAGAACAAGAACTTAAATAATTCAAAAAACAATACAGATTTTCAAATTCAGTGCCAATTATAGGCTCTATAAGTATTATTTAGCATTCAGTAAACTCTAGATCAAAGTACGATCATTAAGAGAAGAAATCAACTTTTTTAAACATAGTCAGGTAAAATGGTATTAGAAATGAATTATATCGAGACCTCAATTTAGATACATAATAAAAAATGAGTTAATATTTATATTTCTAAAGATCTTAAAGATAACAAAAATTTTTTATGATTAACTTTGAAGGTATCATATTCTAAGTTCATAACAAAAATTTGAAAATAATTAGGCAATTTTTTCATTCTTTATGATCAAGATATTTTAAAGTAATCTTTATTATTCCATTTTAGAGGTTAAAAAAATAGTCATTTAATATCAATTTAAAATAATTAAATAATTTTGCATTTTCTAATAATGGAAGAAAGAATAATTCAATTTGCACCATTTTTAGCTAGCAGAGCTAATGAAATAGCATCATTGTAAAATAATCTAAAAAGCAAATATCTTAATTCTACTGCTCAGCCATTCTAAGTGATCCATAAACATATGAGAAGAAGGGCAATGTCACATAATCGATATCGAATACCTAGTTAAGTATAATTTTATTATATCTTAATAGTTAAGAAAGCAAATGCATGGTCCAGGATTAGAAGAAAGAGATTTAAAATAAAAAATTCCAAAATGCCGTAAACATTTGAGAAAAAGAAAAGATTTGATATTTATGAATAGATCAAATAAAATTTAATGGATGGAAACGCATCTATATTAAGTTAAGAGGATGAAGATGATTAATTATTGTGGATTTAAAGTACCTGAAAAAGCAAATGAAAAAAATTTCAGAGCAGTTCATAGATATTTTGATCATGGTAGTATGATTTTTGATGCTTCTTACTATCAAATTATCGAAGGAAATATTGAAAATGAATTAGTAATTGATGATCATACTATAATTCATCCTTAAGAACTAACAGATACTGATTTTGTTGTCCATAATAATAAGTTTAATATTTTTTAGATAATTGGAAAAGAGTCATTATAAATTATCAATGCTTTTTTAAATATTTTTAATTGTTCTATAGATGGAGAAACTCATAAATATTTTTGCTTTAATTATTAATTTGAGAAGATCTAGAGTGTTACAGCATAAAAAGGAAGAAAAATCAAAACTCTTGCTGATTATGATGAAGAAATGAAAGATATGAAAGAGATATATGAAAATAAAGGTGACGAAGATATCAATAGATCTGTATGGTAGATTGATTAAAATCAATTTATCAAGAGATTTAAAATTGATACAAGAAATCGATATACACATTAAAGAACAAAGAAAAAAATTTATCAAGCTTTGTTAGAGATTAGATAAAAAGAATAATAATAAAAAAAATAAGAGCAATAAAAATAAGATTAGTAAAATTAAGTTGATCCAATGAAAAAAAAAAAAGCTATGAGATGGCTATTGAATTAAATGGATAAAAATGAAAATGATATTAGCGTTGAGCTATATGATTAAAATGAAAATGAGAAGATAGTAGAGAAAGAAATTTAAATAGAATAATCTGAGATCTTATTAAGCTAAAATGACTAAAATTTAAACAGAATTCAATAAAATTCTAATATAAAACCTAAAGATATTGAACTAAAATTATTAATTATACCTCCATCTAAATAGCTAAAGAAATAAATTGATATTGGATATAAATTAGTAATAAATTTAGGAGGAGGATTAATAATATGGAGATTGTTTAATTAATTAAAATTGAAACCTATTGGTTTACGAGACATTCGTCAAATATGTTTGGAGAATAATTTATTATTTAATGAATATGAAAATGAAGATCTTATTGATAACTATTTAAAAAGCACAAATAAACTTAATTATTTAGCTTTATAATTTCCTTACCCATTTTCATTTGATTTTTCATTATATCCATCATGGTGTAATTGTATTTTAGTTGCATATAAGAATGTTCCTAAAAAATAAGCTTTAATCCTTTAGCCCTCTGAAGAAGATTTTGAGCTTTTAAGAAACAAATAATATAAAATAAAAATAGAAAGAACTGAGGATGAAAAACCCAAATTAAGAAATAGAGTAGAAGTTATCCAATTCGAAAAAAGATTATCAGAAATAAAGTAGAAACGCAAAATATTGGGTTAAATATTTTTTGGGAACATATCCTTACAACATGGCAAAGGAGTTGGTCAAGGTAAAATTGATGGATCATTTATTGGTAAAGAAATAATAGTGCTTTTTCGTAATCATGATTCAGAATATTGTTTTTTTGCAGATTGTAAAGTAAATACTATTTGAATAGATAACATATTTCTAATATAATAATAATATAACATTTAAATTTAATAAATCATACTAATTCTATTTTTTCTGGTTTTCTAACACAGATCTAAAAATCATATAATCTTTCAATAGCCAAATCAAATAAAAATAGCATACAAGTTAGAGCTAAAGCTAAATATAGTTATGGTCTAGAATAATAAATGAAATAAATACGAGACAAGGTATCTAAAGAAATTATATGAGGGAGATAATTCCACTTCATTCACTATAATTAAGATCAGCCAATAAATAATAATTGAAAGTACAATAAAAAATATCGTGAAGTTATAACTAGTATAAGTGAAAGTGAATATTTTGAGATTGACAAGAAGAATGACAATTCCATAAATAAAGACTCCATCTTCAAAAAATTCAATTGTCATACCATTATACATATTTTAATTTTCAGTAGAAAATGTACAAACTATAAATATGATCAAACCTTAGACCATTCCATTAAAAACCCATAGCCAAAATTTCATAATGGTAAATATGGGTTATTATCTGAATTAGACATAGACATCAGGTTTATCTTCAAGTAAATTGTGTGTAGTTTTGCTCCATTATAAATACTCAGAGGAAGGATGCATTTCATCAAAAAGAGCATATAGTACTTAAGGTAAAGCAGCAAAAACTGTATTAAATAATGAAGACAACCATTGATCATATAAATATTATCCACTAAAGCCATTGAGAAATCCAAACCAAAAATAAGGAGTAATGAAAACTTAATTTTTAAAAAATATGTATAGAATTGTAAGAGCATTTCTTCTTGAACATTCAATTCCATAATAAAACATTAATCTTTTAAGATGTTTGAATTCTTCTATTGCAAAATCAGCAGCTCTAGCAGCTTAAGTTCCTTCAACTCCTTAAATTCCAACACCTACATGAGCCTATCATAGGTATTCAAATATACTTCATTTATCATAGAAACATCATTAGCTCCATCTCCAATAGCTAAAGTATATGCTTTTGGAAGATGTTCCTTAACTAGTGCTACAACTTATTACTTTTATTTTGGAGATACTCTAGCTACAATAACAACGCTAGCATAGAAAGCTTTTTTGAGTAACATTGATTTAAGTTATGGATTATCTAGCATTACTGATAATTATTATCCGCTAATCACTAATGCAAAGTTGGATTGCTCATTAAAATATTGTAAAAATATTTCCTCTATATTTCCAACCGTTGCTTCATTAAATACCTAAAGGATATCCTTACTATCTATCAGATTACATGAATATCCTATTGCTATTGCTGTTTCAACTTTATCTCCAGTAAGAACCCAAACCTTAATATCTGCAGATTTTAAATCTTATATTGTTTATCCAACATCATCTGCTAGCATGTCTTCAACAGCTGTTATGCCCAGAAACTCTAAATTAGATTCCATTTTCTTTTGTAATCTATTCATCATTTCCTCATCTTTATTCTCCTAAGCCTTCTTGTACCTAATACATTATTTAACATTAATACTCTGACAAATACATGTTCATTTCACTTTAATTAAAAGTCTTTCTGCCTAACATTAAAGTTCTGTATCCTTGAATTGCAAATTTATGGATGATATTTTAATGTTTACATTCTCCCATTAACTCTAGCAATACTTCATCAGCTCCTTTACAAAATAATACATATTCATTTCCTGTTTTTACTACTATAGTCATTCTCTTTTTTTCACTGCTAAAATCAAATTTTATTACTCGATGAAATTATGTTTTGTTTATTGTTAGATGATTATTATTATCTATCCCTTAAAATATATAACCTTTTTATTAACAATAATCTAACATAGCCAACTCATCAGGAGAAGATCCAATTAGTTTATTTTTTGATTTTACAACAGAATGACACAAACTTAAACATAACAAGGCCTCTTTCTCATTTTAAGCAAATAACTCTCTAAATTACATACAATTCTTTGTTAATGTACCTGTTTTATCAGTAAAAACAATATTAATTTCTCCTAATTATTCAATTAAATTAGATTGATGACTTTTTGAATTTGGCATCACTTTGTCTGATTCTAACATTTTGGCCTAACCAAATTTTACTAACTCCACATTTACTATTAAAGATATTGGTATAAAATATGAGAGTAATGAAAACCATAAACCTAAATCTATAAATAAATTTTCTTTAGAAAGTCCTAGATACGAATAGTTAAGATGATTTTTAGTCCATATGAATTCATAGATAGAAGCCATTAAACAGAATAATACTAAACTGATCGATATGGATATAATACAAATTCTCATGTATTATTCTAATCTACTTCTTTTGCTTCTTTCTTTGGAGCAGTTAAGCATAATTTTACAATCCATACCACTATAAACACACAAACCTATAATCCATTCTGTATTTTTTAAGATGCAATCTCTTTCAATGAAGTTACTGTAATTAAATTATTAAACTTCAGAGTTTCTTATTTAATATGTTCCTGATAGTTTATAGAGAATCGGATTCCTTTAATCGTAGACAAACTTTACTTTGTTATTTTATTCCTTCTGATTATTAATATATAAATACAAAATTTATAGCATTATCTATATGGTATTTTTGTTATAAATCATAGATAGAATATTTTTGTTTTAAATTTGTCTCTCCATCAATTTGTTTAGTTTCAACATAAGCAATTCCTTCTTAGTAACTTGAAGACAATATTAAGATATCACATGGAATACTTTCTTATTCCATCACTAAAATAATGTCAGCTTAATAAATATCTTTCCAATTACACTCAATAAACTAATTTTCAAAATATTTATGAGATTTCCGATGATTTTCTTCTTAGTCAGATTTATATCTACTTTAATAAGAGTTCTTACCTTGAGTATTCTTCAATTGCATCTTTCAATATACTAATACTAATCATCATTGCTAAAGGTCCATAAATAGTTGGAACGCCATTTGTATAAGAAGTTGCAGGTATTATTTGTAATATTCCAATAACAATAAAATAAATATTAGCAGGTTAGGTAATTTATTTTATAAAGGCATATGGAAGAAATGTTAACCAACTTGTTTTCATCGTCGTGATGGTGTTAGATTTATTCCTCATTGGAGTATCATCTGGCAGAATGATCTTTTCTGTTTAAGATATCTATTCATTTATTTAGAAGTAATTCTTCATTAAATGAATTATTTTTTGTGAAATTTTATAATTTTTATTTTTTAAATAATCTTTCTATACATTTGATAATAACTTTTAAAAATAAATAATTTATTAAAATTTTTATTGTCAATCTTAATTGTGGCTTTTATTTTCATCATCATTTATTCCATCAATTATGCTTGAATCTTTTGAGAGAATTTCTTCTCTTATTGATTCGTCTATTTTTATATTTACACTTGAAGGATCAAATTATTATTCTTATGAATCCTGTTAATTTACTGCTTCATTTTCTCCCTCTTAATCTCCTTATTAAATATTTTCATTCATATTTTCTCCCTCATTTTTTTATACTTCTGTTGTTCTTTCAGTATTTTCTGTATTCTCATTATTTTTAAAAGTTTCTTGGGTATTTTTTAATATCTTATGTATTCCATACATTGGGTTTGGATTGTACATATGAATTTTATGTTTAATCGTCTCTTATAATTTTGATAATTTTAATTATTGTATCTTATCCATTTCTATTGTAAACTAGTGAAGGTTTTTTAAATCCTCTACAAGTTCGGAAGGTATTATGCTAAGTTATTTTAACTCTAAAATGTGGAAGCTATATTCTGATCCTAAAAAAAGAAATTTTGCATCAAAATGAATTGGCTTTCCTTTTTCCAGTTTTTAAAATGTTTCGATTTTATATTAAGAGTTTCTTACTCCTAATACAATATCTGGTAAATCTTCAGTAGATTCAGTTGGATCCATCTTTAAATAAACCCAATAATTGAATTAGAAATTTGGATCATGATTTGGTTTTGTTTGTATATAATCTCTAAAATATAGTTTTAAGAAAATACCCCTTCCATGAGACTATCTTATTTTAAAAATAGCTTTCAAATTAATGCCTTGCTTTTAGACCATTATCAACAAATTGAAATTTTCCACAAAATTATAAGAAATCTACCCACGTTTTGTTTGCATATACATCTGTTTCAATTTTAGGATGTTCTTATTCTATAAAATATTCAAAGTAAAAAAATAAACAGATGATTATTGTTAATAAAATTAAAGCATATTTTCTTGAAACTACAACAATGCAATTGCCAAATCTAAATTATAATACTTAATCATTGATGTTTGGTAATTAAAAATATTTTCGTTTTTCTAACTCTTGATTACAATAGTAACATCTCTTTATTATCATCTTAGACTTTATTTATTATTTATACTTTTGTTGATTGAAATACTAAAGGTATGATAAATATGCACCAAATTCCAAAATAAAATAAAGAGATAAATGAAATTATAAATGATGCTGGAGATGGCACTTATTCTAAAATACTCTCCCTTGCAGCTCCACAATTTGGACAAACAGGTTAAGTAGAATGAACAGCTGTTTCAGCTGACTCTTCATTATCAGTCTTTGAAATTAACATAATTAATTATATTAATGAAAATATTCATAGATTTTTAATATTTTAAGATAAAATATTCTTCCACGCTTCATCATTATTATTATATCTATAATAACAACTTTATAATTTAGAATATTTGATAATAAATTTCTCATAAGAATTAATCATAAAAAAGGTTGCTTCATATCTTAATTTATATTTTGAGGAATTTAGCTATTTGATAATTCCAATCTGAATTTTTATACATATTCTTAACCCTCTTCTGTGTGTTCATCTGCAAATCCTATTTCAAATTAAAATCTTTCGAATCCTAAAGCTCCTAATAATTTATCGTAAATATCAAATATGTTACAAATAATCAAGATCACTAATAAAATTGGAAATGCCAATTTAAATTCGGCTATTCAAATATTATTAATAGAATACTTAAATACTGATCAAAATTGAAATTTCCCACAACATTTGCAATATCTGCATCAGATTCATTAAACATCCAAAAAAAATTAAAAGCTAATGGGAAGGCAATTCTAGATACAAAAGTTGCTGAAAAAAGTAAGGATGGAGCATCTGTATAACCATAATCATAAAATCCAAATCGATTAAATCTTATATTTAGAAGCCCATACTAAATACAATATAATACATAAAGTAGAGGAATTAATACTAATATTTATACTGCAAAAAATTCTTCATTATCATTTATAAAGTAGATAAATACATTAAACTTGAGATTTCCGAAAATTGCTATTTCAGATAATGTAATTAAACTTCCAAGAATTATAAAAACAATAGCAGTGCTGTACATAATTATTTTCCAAAACTTTACGTACCAATAGTATTAAAATTTATCAATAAATTTTCCAAAACAACCTACCCTTTCAGGTCTTGCTGCAGATGAAATTTTCTTCTCTCGATGATCACAATTAATAATATCTTCAATAAATAAAGCTTATTTTGTCAAAATTTCTAATTTCTTAGATTTTCTAACATAATCATAAGTTAATTCCTTAGATCGTTTATGAATTTCAGATAATTTATCAATATTCAGATCTTCTAATTAATTACTGTTATTGTTCCTCAAACGATACAATTTTGCCATCTCAATTTATTCTTTGGTAAATAATTAGAGTATTTATTAAATATAAGGTTGATATTCTTCATTATTTTTGTATTTTGATTCATATGATAAGATTTCTATTAGAATTTCATCTAAATCTAATGATTCCTATTCAAGTAACAATTTAGTTTTGTTAATTGAATGATATTTTAAATTTAGTTAAATTTAATGGTTGCTTTCCCTAAAAAATTATTTTGGAATAGCAACTATAGCATATCCTAAAAGAAATGTAACAATTAATAGACCTCTACATATTAATCAATTTATTACAAAGCATTACTTAAAACCACTGTTAAGGCCAGAAGGGCTTAAAATGTAAATTATTTTTCAACAAGTAAATATATCGTAAAAGCTATCCCTAAAACTCCAAAAATTGCATAAATTTAAAAATTTATCTTTATTGCTTTAAAAAGTTTCTATTTGAAAGTAAACTCTCCTGCATCTTCGTAGTCCAAAGTAATGGGAAGAAAAATCCTGAAATATAGAATATAATTATTTTTACCATGTTAATAAAAATGTTAGCCAATATAAAACAATCCAAATAACTTCTATTTGAGTATCTTTTAAATCTTATTCATTCTAATTATTAATCAAAATTTACTTTGTAGATATCTAATGGTAAGATTATTATCAAACTAAATGAAATCAACCAAGAGATTAATGTTAAGGTTTTAACATAAAAAGTAACTTGTTTGGAAGCATGACTATGTATTACATACCATAAATATGCAACAAGGAATATTGATTCAATTATCAATAAAATTAACATTTAATTAACAAACATAGAATCAAATAAATAAATATAGGTGTAATTAATAAGATCAAATTTTCATTTCTAATCCACATTATTTTTATTTGCATTAAAAGTTATTTAAAAAAATCTAAAAAGTTTGTTTATATAATAGCCATGTATGATATATAATTAATATATTTTCAATTTTTTAAAAAGAAGTACTATAATATTTAAATTTATTAATTTCAACATTAAGTTATCTCCATAGTATAAAGTAACCTAAATTTAATTTAGAAAAGAATAATGATATAACTTGTCTTTTTTTTAATAACAATGTTTTTCTAAGAATCATGCTTGTTATGCAAGAGAAATCAACAAACTTTAACAATAAAAACCAAAGTTAAATTCATTATTCAGAATTCTATATAAAATTCTACAATTAATATGTTATTTAATATTTTATTTATAATACTGTTTTTCAGGCGAAAAAAATTAATATTCACAATCAACATTATTGATTTTTAAAACAATTTACATCATTTTACTTATTAGCAAAACTTAAACCTTTTGGAATATAGAAATAAATTTTAAGAGTCGAGATAAATAAATTTTAATTTGTAATTTAAAAATTAAAGTAATAATTATAATTAATAAGTATTAGTTACTAATTACATATTATATTTTTACTCCAATTACTAACAGTTTTATATATAAGTATTAAGATTACATTTATTATTTTAAATTTAAATTATAGTAGTGAACTCAAAAGAATAAGTTATATTAGAGCATAATACGTACGATCAAAATGTGAACCGTTTTTAATTTAAATAATCTATATTGTGGACGATTTGTGATTGTATTTTATAAGGGCCTATTGAAAAACAGACATAAAGTATTTTGGTTTTAAAATTAAACGTATGGAGGCGGAAGATAAATTAATGAAGATGAAGATCTTTATGAAGAAGAAGGATAAAATAATAATATAAAGGAATAAATAATGTTTTCAAAAGAAAGAAACCTATAAAAATAGATATTGAACTAATAAATTTATCTGCTTATCAAAATAACTTAACTTCTTAAATGAATGGCCAGTTCTTACCTGTAATCCAAAAGGTCTAAGTTTATTAGTTGAAAGCAATTCCATTCAAACATCCATCTGGTCTTTTAGCTTCATAAACAAGTTCTGAAAAATCATATTTTGCCAAAACCTTGCCTTCATCAAGATCTATAGCTAAAATATAACTTTTTAGATATTCATTTGCATATAAAATTCCATTAGCATATTCTAATTCATTAAGATAGTTTACAGGAGTTAATCCTTAAAATATTAAAACTGATTTCAAAACTTAAAAATTTTCATTCAATATATGTATGTAGCCTGTTCCATCTGAAATTAATATCTAAGTTTCTTCATTAAATAAACGATGAGTTAATCCCCAACCCTCCTTAATCTTTTAAGGTAGATCAATCTATCCTATATATTATAGATCTTCTTTTTCATATACAAAACTACAATTATTCATATAAGTACATTTTTTTTTCTAACCAAGTCAATTAATAAACTTTGTTATTGATAATATCGCATCCCTCACCAAAGAATTGACCATCTAAATTATATTAGTTTTAAAGAGTATTAACATTTTTTAAATTTATATAATGAATTCCACTCTATTTGTAAAGTCCCGTTGATTCTAATATTGTATCTTCATTCAAAAAAGCAAATCCCTTATAATTTGATATGATATTTACCTATGTATATTGAGGATTGTTAATATTATCCCTAAGAACTCTAGTTAAGTATTATTATTTCCCTGATAATTTATTTTTTGGAATTCTTTGAGCATATTAAGTATAAGAAAATGCTGATGTAATCATAATAATTAAGGCTATCATAAACAAAAACAAATTTATAAATAATTATAAGAAAATTCTAAGAAATCAATATTCCTTATCCCAATTAGGATCACGAGCCTTATCAGGTTTGTAAACATTCTAATTAGTTGCAAGATCATTCTATTATATAAATTAAAATATACTTTAATTTCTTCGGTGATCAATTTGCCAACCTGAATAGCTTTTTAAATATCTTTATCACTATGTAATTTGTTTTTAGGTGGCATATAAGGTGGTTTCAATTCTCTGTTAATTAAAAGGTCCTAATATAATAATTTAAATTTAACATAATCAAATCTTTCGAAAAATGGATTGTTTTTTAAACTGGCATAAGATGATCCAAGTCTGAGTTCTGGAGTTTTGCTAAGTAATTGTTCAATTAATTTTTTTGCTTTTCTATCTTTCAATACTGATGGGAATGTTAACTATTTCTTTTAGATTTCTTCATATATTTCATATCTAATAAAATGATTGATAAAATAAAAATACGGATCATCTGCATCTTCAGCATATGGTACATTTCCACACATAAACTCAAATAAACATATTCCTATAGACCATAGATCAACTGAGTATGTATATCCTTTACCAGTTAAAATTTCAGGAGCCATGTAATGTGGTGTTCCGATAATTGTATATGTTCTACCATTTTTACTTTTTAAATTCTTAGCTGTTCCTAAATCAATTAATTTCATATATCCCTAATATATTTATTTTTTGTATAATACTTTTTCATCAATCATTATATTTTCTGGTTTAATATCTCTATAAATGATATTATTTAAGTGTAAATATTCCATACATAAAATTAATGATCCAATATAAAATTATGAATCATAAGTATTAAGCAAACCTATATCTCTTATTACATCAAATAATTCCATTCCTCTAATATATTCTTCTAAGAAATAAATATAAGAAAAATCTTTAAAACTTCTTGCAAAATGCATAATCAATGGAAAATTAACAGTTTCCAATGCTATTTTTTCTTAAGCTAAATGTTTTTCTAGATTTTATTCAATAATTTAAGCTTTAGAAATACATTTTAAAGCATATGTCTTTTTATCTAATTTGTTATGTACTAAATACACATTACCAAATTATCCTTAACCTAATTTTTTAACATAAATTAATTAATCCAATTAAAAATGTTTATAAACATCTTATTTTTATCCTTCTTCCTTTTTTATAAATCTATCATGTGCTTTTTCATTCTTTGCAAATATTTATTCTAAAGATCCTCCAATAATTTCAAAGAATTATTTAAAAGTAATAGTTGCAATAATTCCTTCATCTTTCATTATTACAGCTTCTCCTAACTTTACATTTTCTCCTTAATCCAAGAATTTATCTCCAAACATTTATCCTTTCTCTAAAACTTCTTTACCATATTTAATTGATCCTTACAGTACAATAATGATTTCTCTACATGGTAATCCTTTCTCTACTATAATTTCTTCACTCTTCTTTTAAGAATGTGACATATTACTCACAATCCTTTCAACTTATAATTTAGTCAATTTATTAAGAACTACATGTCTTTCAAATGCCCATCTCTAAAGATTACTATACATAATAGACTGTATCTTATCTCCTAATATTCTTGTTAAATCATCTCTTGCTAATGCTAAAACTATCACATCTTCTTATATTGCTTTTGCTGTTGCACCTCTTACAGAATTTTATGATAAAGCTTATTCTCCTAAAGAATCTCCTGCTTTCATAATTCTTATTTCTTTCCCTCCTCTAGATATTTAAATTTCTCCCTTTTTTATTATAAAAAATGAATCAGCCTAATCTCCTTCATTCACTATTATCTCTCCAGCTTTAAAATTCAAGTTTATTAATGCTGATGGAATCGCTGCCTTCTAATCTTCAGTTAATGATTCTTATTTATTAATTAAATTTTTTTACCGAAAAACTACACTTTGTTTATGAATTCCTTATTTTAATCGTAATCTTTTTGTGAAATTGATTCGATAGCTTTTCTTACAGTATTTCTATCAATTGCCCAAAATGCACAATCTAAAATTAATTTTATAATACCTCCTATTGCTTTAACTGATGCTGATCTTGGTGCATTATATAATAAAGCTAATTCTCCAAATGCTTCACCACTTTTCAATGTTTTCTTCACTTCATTATTAATTATTATCTAACATTATCCACGTTCTATTAAAAAGTATGAACTTGCCTTATCTCCTTGCTTAAAAACCATTTCACCATCATGAACTGTGCAAAAAAACATTTTATCAATCACTTTTACTCTTAACTTGTTAATAATATTTTTTATACTTGTCTTCTGGTTATAATTATCCAAAAATAAAACTATTTCCAAATGCATTCAAAAGTAATTAATAATCTAATGGACTTTTCACTTTCTCTTACTTTTGAACATTCTCATAAATGACTTCTTGATCTATTACTGCAGCTATCTTTCCCATCTTCTTTTATTCTTTTCTTTTTGGCTATTTCATATAAAATCATATTATTACTTCGTTCTCTAATTTTGCTTAATCTATTTATTCAACTGGTTCTTCCTATTTTTCTGGTGCTTGAGTCTTTATTTCCTCAGGTTTTGGAGGCTGCATTTATTAAACTGGAGGAGGTTAAGATATAGGAACCTCTAAATCATTTTTATCATTAATTGGATTTTACCGACAAATGTTTCCCATTAATGATAATATTTATTTATAAATAAAATTAAAGGAGTTTAATTTAAAATTTATTTCAACACTAGAAAATCAAACTACTCACATTAAGATACTCCAACTAAAAACCATTTACTATTATAATCCTATTATTTCTATCAATATCTTATAACTTTATTCATTTCTATTTAATTATTATAATCCACTCTCTTTCTATCATTTAATACTCTCATTTCAATCCTCAGACACATCTTCTCATTAATATATATATCATTTATTAAGTAATAAACTGCTTTTCAATATTTTTTATTATTCACTATTAAATTGTTTCATCTTATATATAATTCCATTGATTTAAATCGCTCCAATTTTCACTCTCTTTTCTTTTTACATTCGAAAACTTCTTAATAGTCACTCTGTCTGTTTTAGAGAATTCTTATACTGTTACAAATCTTCTCACTTTATTCTTCAATTAACATTATCCATTCTAAATTGGATATTATGTTCGGATAACATTTGTTTTAGATCTAAACGATTTATTTTACGTTTTTGCTAAATTTCTTATTTCCATTTTAGCCAACCTTATTTTTATATAATTTTAAAAAAAGTTTTCTCTTTTCTCATTCTAATTTGATAACATTTTTAAGTTTTAAAAATTCTTTTGTTAAAATTCAAAACAGTTCTTAGGTAAGGATAAAGAGAACATTGTCAAAAAGCTTTAATCTTAATTAAAAAAAGAAATTATTATCTAAAAAAATACAATTACAACTTTTATTCTTCTTTTAATACAACATTAATTAATTGTTTATTTTTAAAGAGTATTGAATCCTTTAAATATTTATTAAAAATTAAATTTATTATGCTGCCACAATTAAAACTTATTTCATTGATTGTTAGAGTATTTGCAAGACCAATAATTACTAGTAGAAAAGATGTATCAATATAAAAAGCTCAAATGAATAAGAATAGCTTTATGACTCAATAAATGTTAAATTTAGGAAATGCTTATTATTTATGGGATGTATAGAGATTATGAAAGATAGTAAAAAATTGACAGAATGTATTTGAACTAAAATTTGAAGGATGATTATGAATAATTAGTTGACAATGAGGCTTTAAAACTAGTTATAAAAATAAAATTATATTATAGGGGACAGAATTTTTTTTAGAAATACTAATATATATTACTTTATTAGTAGTTTCCACATTTGAAATCTACAAAACTTATCATGCATAAAATGATAGATAATAAAATATCAATAAAACAATAAGCGTAATTTGAATGATAAAATAGACTTTATAAGATTAAATTCACATAATTAAGAATAAAAAATTGGAAGATTTGAAAGAGCTTTAAATAATTGATTAAAACTACTAAGAAAATCTTAGATAATTTTAAATTAAATACGAAAGAGCAGTGAGATAAATTGCATAAATAGAATAAGTAAAATATATGTAGTGAAGAAAGCTTTATACTGAGAAAATCCACAAGAACATGAGGGATAAATGATTTAATATTCAAATTCATAAATTAGTTATCATAAATATATCAATTTATTTAAAAATATGATTCTATACTTTTATACAATTTAAATGAAAGTCTTTAATAATTTCATTTATAATTATTTGTCATTATAAAAACTTGACTTTAATATAAAGACTTCTTAAGTATATTTAAGTATACTCTTCTTATGATGCGCTTGTAAGATTTTAACTACCATAAAATCAGTTAAGATAATAATGATAATAATTATTATAAGTTTCCTAATATCATAAATTTTCCCTTCAATATATAATTCAATAAATATTTCTTACCAGACTCTTAGTATCATAATATTATATTATCTTTATTTAGAGTTATCATTACAAAAGCTAATTAATTTTGTCTAACATTTCATCATTTGAATTTTTATATCCAATCTTAAAAAAAATTTTTGGATAGATTTATCAAACAAGAATAAAGCTAACTTCTGATCTTTGAAATAACGCAAAAAAGAGAATATATTAATAAATAGTATAAAAATTATAATAAAAAATATCAAACTGCTGTTTGATTAATATAAAAAATTTCATTTATTTAATGTTAAAAATGTTCTTTATTGATCAAGTAATTAAGATAAATTATTATCGTATTTTTTGTAAGACCAAAGTTATAATCCAATACTTATTTAATAATTAATGATTATAACTATTAATTAATATATTATTAGTCTTTATAATTATATCATTTAGTTATAGACTGTTTTCCATAATTTCATTTTTTTTTAATACCATATTTATTCCTTAAAATTGAGAAAAAAATTACATCAACGAAAATAAACTTTGTTTAAGTTCTTAAGAATTCATCGGAATATAATCATCTTATTTAAGTGATATTTTAGGTTTATTTTAAATTCGAGGTGTTTTCACCCTTTGAATTAATTTCTCTAAGTAGTGTTATTCAGTAGCTTTAAGATTTTAGACAATAGTTTGAGTATTTTTGACAATTGGAGAAGGATAACCTTGTTAATCAGATTTCTCGGATTTAAATCTTTTTGTTCTCTGAACTCTTATTTTTGGAGATGCTTGGTGTCGATCAACTGACTTAAAGTTTAAATCATATTATATTGATGGTAAAGTTAATTTTGACGTTCTTTTTCTTTCTTAAGATGATCCAAAAACAACAGAACGTTTATTTGATGCTGGTTTCAATGGATTATTAATTTTACAGGCAAGAGAAAAATTATTTCGATGCACATTATTATATTTGAACCTTTGAAAATTAGGGGATGCATCTAATCCATCATTTTCTATAGTTTTAGTCATTTATATGGTTTCAGTTACAGGGACATATATCATTAATAAAATTTATAATATATTTTAAGTTAGTGATATCACTCTCTTCCCTTTTAATTTTAAATTGTAAAATTATTATATTATAATTATCAAATAAAATTTTTATCATTAACAAGTTTTTAAAAGTCTTAAATGTTCTTCTCTTATTTTAATAAACTTATCATTAAAGGAATTGAGCATATTGGTTAAATGTTTAATCTATTCATTTTATTAAGCGATGTGTTAAGCAGATTAATTATCATTTATTGATATTGACTTGGACTCTAATTACTTTAATTTTTCTTCAGATCTTTCATTAAGTTATTTCCAAGCTTTTATCTATTATTCTTAGTTTTTTATTTTTTCTTTCAACATATCTATCTCCTTCTTATAATTTTCTTCTTAAATTAACATACTCATATGTAAAGCATAGTATTAATCATTATTTTAATTTAAATCTTAAGCAAGATTTATTTGATCATTAGTATTCATTCTAGAATCTGGTCTTAAATCAGTAACATCAAATGAATTTATTCTAGACTCTCTTCTTGAAGCTTCTCTAATTTTTTCATTTAGACTTTCTTCTTTCTAATGAAATTCATGATTTAATTCAGTAATTTTTGATTAAAGAGATTAAACTTCAGTTTCTAATGATAAAGTTCTTTTCTTTTCATTTTAAAATGAATTAAAAATGTCTTAAAAAGAAGTTTATAATTTATTAATTTATCTATCTTTATCTTCAATAAGTTTAGTATAATATAATTTCTATTAAGACAGTTTCTCTTTTATTTGCTCATGTTTTTATTCTTATTTTATGTATTACATAATTTTAAGTTTTAACTATTCATTCTCTAATCGAGTATTTTCTTTTAATAAGTTTGCTTCTTTTATTTAACTTAATTGAGATTAAACTTTTATTTCTAATTCTCGAGTTTTTTATTAAGTTGTCCATAATTATTTATTTAATTCTTCTAATTCTTTAATTTTCTCTTCATTAAAAGAAGATTTTCTCTCTAAATTGCTATTAAATATAAGTTTTACCATTTGATTCAAGCATTACTATTTATTCACTCTTTTCTTTATTATCCTACTCCAACTTTTTTATTGTCATCTTTTATTCTATAATTTCATTCATCAAGACTTAGTTTTAATGGATTAATTTTTGATTTTCTGAATCTATTTCGTCTATTTTATCTAATAAACTTTTATCTTCGGATTGTGTAAATGGGTCAACTAAAGTTTATAAAAATTAAGAAATTAATTCTTGTTTTTATTCTGATAGCTATAAGACTGGTACAAAAAAATCATCTTAGAAATCACTCTATAAAATTAGCTAATGATATAGAATTAATAATAACTTAACAAATTACTCCAATTAATTTTAAAATTTAATTCTCATTTCTATCTTTTGCAATTTCCATAACATTTATATCTAATTATTTATGTGTATAATCTGCTAATTTGTCTACAACTAATTTTAATCTTGACATATTAAGAGCCCAATTATCAGTATATGACTAATTTTCTAAAACCTATATAATTTTTTTTATATTGCACATGAAAAGTAGATCCAAAATGATCTGTATTAATGTGATTTAATATTTGAATAAATAATGTCCCATCAGCATATTCTTTAAAGTTTGTATGAAATTTTAAAAAAGTTATCTTATTCATCCAATCTACTATTGCTGACAAAAGTTCTTAATTTTACATTTTTTTAATTAAAAATAAATTAAATTTAATATGAGGGGATTCTTCACCTTTGCCAAATAATTTATCAGCTTTTCCTCAATGAAAACTCAATAAATGAAAGTATCAATAAGATTGTAAGTTTTATTTATTTTGAATTTAGAGTCAATAGATCAATTAATGAGTAATTTAGAATGTGTTCCACTTTAACGGCACTCAAAATGATTAATCTGTTTGGAATAAGCAATTCAACTTCAATTGAAGATATTGATGAAGGTAAAATAAACTTAATACCTAGAATCTGAATTAGATATTCAAATTTCTCGGCTGTTGTTATTGTCTCTGAAAGCAGAACAACAAACGATATATTAAAGATGATTGTGATTTTATTATGTATAAAAATTTAAATCTAGATCAATATTAATTTATTGATATTTTTGAACTATTTAGAGAATAAATCAAAGAGAAATAAAATTTTTAGTTTTAACTAATTGAAAGTCAGTTATTAATAGTTATTAATGATTATATCAAATAAACAATTTAATTCAATCTAAATCATTTTATATACTTAAAAATTGTTAAATTAATCAATTTGAGTAGGTGTATAAGATTTAAATTTAAGAGAAGTTATTTATGATAGAATTAAATTAAATGTGCTTCTGAATAAAACTTAATAAATATAATAATGAAGCAATTTATTTGGTAAATAATATAATTTGAAAAGAAGTTAGAATATTGTCGTTAAGACTTAGCTTTAGATTAAGACTTTTCAATTGAATTCTTTCCAGAAACAATTACATATTTAGGATTAAAATAATTATTTCATAGAGAAATGAAAGGATTTTTCAATAGATATGATTCTGATCGAGATGGTAAATTATCATTCAATGATCTTTAATAATTTGTTCAACCAAGATAATTGGAATATTAATGCTTTATAAAGAAAGGAGGGAATTTTAATCGATTGATTGAATTAATAGAAATAGCTGAAGAGTATGAAAGTTACTTAATTGAAAATATTGAAAAATTGGAATTTCAGGAAAATTATTAGGTTTCAATAAAATAATTTTTAAGTTCAAAATTTAAACAACCAAGCGAAAAAGACATATGGTATCTTAATCAAAGGTTTGATTGTTATACAATAGAAGATTTCTTGGGTTATTTTGAACAGTTTAAAAAAACTAATTGACTGAAATTTTATATATATAAATATTATCTATGAACACATAAGATGAAATACTTATGCTGAAGAAGTGCATATGTGAATTTTTAAATAAATTACTTCCAACGATTAAGGATCCGTTAATTTTAACAAGATAGAGACTAAGCTAATTTAAAACTGTACTTTTAGATGAATTAAAAACAATATAAGATGTGTATTAATATGTCTAAACACTTTAATTTCAAGATGGATTAGCCTTAAGAACTGATACAAAGATTGAACATTAAAAAAATCCATCAGGAACAAATTTAGACCTGATGAATTTAAATTCAAACCAAATAGTACCAGAAAAGAGAGCAATTCCAACATCTTTTGGATTGAATAGATGTTAAGATACCTAATAATTAAATGTAGCGAATACAACAAATCTAAAAATGAACTAGATAACAGCACCATAGTAGCAGAATCTTATAATTGATGATTAAAAAGAGAAAGAAATACCAAAGTTAGGCAAAGATATATTTTTTAAACGACCTTCAACAAGAAAATTATCTATAAAGACAAAAGATCCAAAGGCATAGGAAAATTATTATAAACCAATTGATGAAATTTAAAAAGTTAATGTTTATGGATAAAAATCTGATAATTTTAGCGTGTTAAATAATTAGAGCAAGAGAACTCCATTTTTTGATAAAGAGACTTTATTATCAGAAATAAAGGAGAGTGAAATGATTATTCGTAAAAACACAAATACATTAAATGCAGTTTATAGTAGAAGCTTTGAAATTTTAACAGGAGATAAAGAATAAAATACAGAATAATTAAACAGTATTCAACATGGATTAAGGGCATAATAAGATTTAAGAGAATTATAAAATGCCTAAAGGAATGCTACATTGAAGGGATATTCAATATATGCTAAGAAAGATAAGGATATTGCGAAATAGAGAATGGATGAAATTGCATAAATTAATGATAAAAAGAAACTATATTTTTGATGAATATATTTAAATATATAGATTAATGAATAAATTATATCCAACAGATAAAATACATCATCAATATGTTGAATATCCATAGCGTTGGCTACAATTAGTCTTATTTTTATGTGCTTTGCTTTCAAACATTATGTTTGGATTTTCGCTTTCGCCTATTGTGAAAGAAATGTCATTAGTTTATCAAGTTGATAGTAGGTAAAAGATTCTTAAATAATGAAGATATTTGTAATTTTTGACAATTAGTTTTACCGTCTTTTCTGTAATTATGATAATACCAGGAAACATAATTAATGAAAAGTATGGAATTAGGATGAGTATTATCATAGGTATGAATAATTAGATTATTAAAGGTTGTTCATTAACTTTTGTTGGGTCCATTTTTGCAATTTTCATAAATGTTTCTTTTTGGTTTTTCTTTATTGGATAATTGATCTCTTTAATTGGATTTCCATTTAGATTGATAAGTGCATCAAAGTTTGTTGCAAATTGGTTTTACCCTGAAAATAGAATCCTTATTATGGTGATAATAGCTTTAGTTTTTAATGCGAGTTCAGGAATAGCTATTAGAATTCCACTTATTGTATTAGGAGACTTTTAGATTCATGATGGTCCAACAGAAGAATAAATAGAATTAGGAAGGGCTTTAATAGAGAGTTTGATGTTTTTACTATTTGGATTGATGATTTTACTATGTGTACCACCAATACTATTTTTCTTAAGTAAGCCAATTACTCCTCCAAGTTATAGTGCTTCAGATGTATAGATAGTTTAATTCATTAGGAATGCGTTAGAGAAGATTATCACAAAGCTAGTTTAATAGTCACTAATAACCCTGATTTCATTTTGTTAACTATTAGTTTCGCTTTTATCTTAGGGACTATTACATTATTTACTCTATAGATGGAATATTTTATATAGCCATTCAATTATTCACTCAAAGATTAGAGCAATTTAGTTTTAGTAGGAGTGATAGCTGGTTTAATTGGAGATATTTGTGTAGGAACAGCTATAAAGAAAACTTAATCTTATAAAAAAGTGTTGAGAATTTGTAACATTTTAGTGACTGTATTATTTGGAATTCTCATACTAGCACTTCATTTAAACAAAGTGTTTTTCTTTATTGTTTACTTTTTTTTGTGTGGAAGTTCTGCCATTATGGCTTTGACTTTTGAATTCTCTTGTGAATTATGTTTTCCTTTAAGTGAAAATACTACAATTGCTATGTTAGGTTTCTTTGGAAACCTTCTTAATTTCTTTCAAGGAATTCCAGAAATCTTAATCCTTAAGGTATTTTGAAATTCATAATCTAAAATAGGGCGATAATTAATTATGTTCTACTTTAGCTATGATATTTATGCTTATCTTAATTTGTAGTTCAAATATTTTGACTATGAAAATCAACGAAAACCTTAAGAGATCAGAACAAGATATTCAATTGGATGATAGAATTGAAAAGAAAAATACTGAAGTCAGCTTATTAGAATAATCAAAATTTAATAGTAGTAATGATGATTATTGATCATATATATTAAAATTAATATAATTTATGCTTAAGGTAATAGGCTTTTTATTATTACTTCATTCAGCCATTTCATTAATTAGATACAGAAAACATTTAATTTACAAGGACATGGCTGATCAATACCATATACCTTTAGATGTATCAATTTTTAAAAAGGTTTATAGATTTTATTAGAAATAATTGTTGGATTTGCATTGAACATGTTTTTTGGAGTTATTTTAGATAAGAAATTTGTTAATATTCATCAATTTCCTCATAAGAAAACGTAATCTTATAAATTCTATATCATAGTTATGATTAAGCATTATAAAGACCTAATTTCAAATAACCTGGTGGTAGAGGTGGAGTCTTTTAATCTGTTGTAAAAGATAAAATAGGAAATTTTGATATAAATAATTGATAAAGTTGTTTACATTATGACATATGTGTGTTTTTATACATATTTAATTCATCTAAAATAATATAATGCTCTAGCTGTAAGTCCTTAAACTTTTGATTCATCTTCAGTCTAATTTAACCAATATTCTTCAAATAGTACTCTGTCTTCTGGTTTTGAAGCGTCAAGTTTTGTCAATTATAAATATTCAAAAGTTGGATGATCTTTCTATATATAGATTAACAAAACTAATACCAAATATTAAGGGATTTCAGTTCCTCTCCATATCCAAGCACCACTAATTTAAAGATCAGGAACATCTCCATATACACCATGAATAGCAAATGCCCATTTCTTAAAATGAGGATCAGCTCTTTATAAAAATCCACTACAATTATTTCTAAATTAAATTAACACTTTTCCTTCTGATTCACCTTTAATGTATTTAACTATCCAAATTGACCATCCTTAAGAATCAAAAATATTCCAAAAAGTCTTAAATTCACTTGCAAAATCTTTTGATGCTAAAAATTATCTCTTCCAATCATCAATATTAAAAGGGGATTATGGTAATAAATCAAATTCACATTATTATTTTTTTGGTTTTTCTTCTTCATCATCATTTTAAGCAGCAGGTTTTTATTATTATTATTATTATTATTATTATTACTTCTATTATTTTTATGATTATTCTTATTTTTATTCTTATTTTTATTATTATTATTATTATTATTCTTATTCATATTGAATTGGGAAGGCTTTTACACAATATTTTGTTCTTCCATAATACTATTATGTAATATTATATTTTTTTTACATTTTAAAATGCTGGTATTTCTGAAATATATTTGTACCATCTAGTAATATTTGGAATTGTAGTTCTATATTATTTGTCAAAAGCAAATTAAAATAGTCCTTAGAAATAGGTAGCTAAATTTAGATCAGCAACAGTCAATAATTCACCTACTAAGAAATTGTTTGCTTTAAAATGATTTTCTAATATTTTTAATTTCCAATTTAATTCTTTCTTAATTTCTTCTTATTTTTTAGGTGTTGTTAATTAATAACCAAGTATTGGTAATAGTAAACCAAGTAGAGTAGGTTCCAATTCAAGTGATGTAAAATCTAACCATTACCTTACTTTAGCTTATTAGAACTCTGTTACTCCAACTAAAGGTGTTCCTCTAGCAACATATTATAAAATGGCATTGCTTTCAGTGAGATATCCTTCAGGTGTCTCTAACAATGGAATCTTACCAACAGGATTTTTAGCTAAAAATGCAGGTGTCTAGGATTAATAGGAGTTCTTTTACCTCTAAAGATTTATATTCTACAAAATCACTAATAAGTTAGACGTTGGCTAATTGAGCAGCCACAATTATTTTACCTGCTCTTCCATTACCAAGTGTATATGAAAGTTTAAGGGACATAAAAATATCTTATTATTTAAATTTAATTTCTCATTCCTCAATGAACTGCAAATTATAAGGTATAATAAATGATTTCATATATATTAATTCTTTCTTATTTTAATACTACATTCATCTAAATAGAATTCATATTAATATTGATTTTTTGATTTGAGTAACAAAATGATAGTATATGCGAAATTTAATAAAAAAGGATTTTTTGATATATTATTATCAGGTATTGATTTCATAAATTAAAATGTCTCTTAGTTAATTGTATGGAAAATAGACAATCAATTATGCAAGTATACTATAAAATTAATCATTTTAAGAGAGCTCAGATAAATGAGATCTCCAAATGATTAATAGTCATTTGGATTACGTTAAGAATATCATGATTTAGGATAATTACATCGATAGCCTACTGAGACAAAGAAACATTAAAGAGCAAAGTCAACTATGTAGAATAATTATAGACAAGGAACTCCTATAACAGATTTGGAAGAGATAGAAGGGGATAAGTTGTTTGATTAGTTTTTTAAGCTAAACAACTCAAAAAGTGATAGTGATTTTTTAAGAGATTCTGTATAGAGAGATTAAAAACATCCTGAATCAGAATTTTTAAGGTTTGTCGAGAATGCAATAGAATATCATAAACAATCTGAATTGCATTTTAGACCTACAATTAAAAAGAATTCACATTTGGAATAGAAAACAAAAGAGTTGGCTATTTCAAATAGATTGTTGGCTAGTGAAATAAATCGTTACAAATAGAGAGAGAGTGAATTAAAAAATAAGATAAAAATAATATAAAAAGAATATTAATTAGAATTGGCTCAATAAATATAAAAGAATGAATGGTTAGAAGAATTACTTGTTAAATAAAAAATAGATAATGAAAATTCATTGTTGGCTGTAAAGAAATCTTTAGAAATCATGTAAGGAAGATGTAAATGTCAAAAAGGAATGGTGGACAAAATTCTTAAGGAAGTTAAATAGTAATCAAGACCATAATATGATCTATAAGCAACTCATTCATCTTCTGAATTAAGTAATAACACAGAAGAAGAGGATTTCGATTATGATTATCTGAGAAGAAGAAAATCTTTATCCAAGGTACTAAATTACATAAATACAGACATCAGAAGAGCATTAATTCTTACTTTCCAGAAGTAAGAACTCTAGAGAATTCAATAGAGATCTCTTTATTCGAAAGAAGCCTATACAGGATCCTTATTATACATGATAATATTAAATTATTATATAATGGTTTTTATCAAGAAATTGGTGCCTCTTACAATTTTTTATAGTTTTGAAGGAATTATGTTAGGACTCATCTTATACAGTGTTCCATAAAATTTGATAGATAAAGGTGTTGAAATTAATAGATATAACTATATGATTGTGCTATTTCCTTATTTGTTTAGATACATAGTTGCACCTTTCATAGATAGTGTTAGTTGGGATAAAATGGGTAGAAGAAGAAGCTAGTTAGCAGTCTTATATTTTGGATTGGGGTATAATTATGTTTTTAATTATTAGAGTTCTGTTATATTTTTCAAATTTCTAATCCTTAGATCCTAGTACTTGGTTTTGGAACATATTTTGGATTATGTGTTTATTGGCTTGCATAGATCTAATAATAGCAGCTTGGTTAGTGGAAAGTCTAGAAAAGCAAGATAGAGGGTATGGAGCATTGGCTCAATTTCTAGGGATTTTGATAGGAGGATTTATTGGAGCTTACATTTTTAAGATGTTTAATTCACTTGAATTTTGTAATACATATATTTATGCGATTCCTCAAGAAATACCTTATGCTACTCTATCAAGTTTTATTATCAATTAAATTTTTTAGATGCATTCAAAGATTTATCTTACCTATCAGTAGGACTTGGAGTTGCATCTATCATTATAATACACAATGAAACAACTAATAATTAAGATGTATTAATATTATTATATTAGATAATTGAAGCATATAAATCTGCCTTAGGAGCATTTTCAAATAAGCATTTGATTGTTCTTTTTTTATTTTTTTGTTTTTTCAGAATTGGATAAATGCCAATTGATTTGGCACATATTCATATGAAGAGAAGACAATTTACAGAAGGATAAATTTAATTCCTTGAAATACTTACATTTCCAATTGCATGCCTTTTACCATATTATATGTCAAAAATTATAAAGACAAGAGTTTTAGAAATTAGATTTATCATAGTCTTCTCAATCTATGAAATTGGTATATCAAATTTTATATATCCTTAATAATTAGTTATCTCAGGAGTATTTATCATAACCTTGTTTGCTTCAGAGGAGAATTTTCCATTTCCTTATAGAGATGCCTTAATGAAAATATCGTTAATTAGTGTTTGGTTATTAAACTTGATTAACATCACTTTAGCTTAGTCTTATATTTATAAAAGTACTCAAAGTTCTGTAGCAGCAACTTTTATAGCTTTGTTAAGTAAAAATATTATTTGGTAATATTTTAAGCAACCGGGATAAACTTTCAATTTATTTTCGAAGGATTTGTAGAATATTTATTAACCAATTATAATTATTATTTAATTTGGTTATGTGGAGTAGGAATATATGCATTATTTTTTTTTCATCTAGCTTCCAGAATGACCTTAATTGATTAATTGAATTGTTAAGAATTTAGTTTAGAAATTGACATAAAAAAAGAAAAACTACTAATTACTACTGAATTGGCAACTTTATCCTGATAATTAATTATAAATTTTGTATGTAAACATTAGTCTTTATAAAATTTTGAATTAATTTACATTATATTTTCCTTAAAAACATTTTTATATCATAATAAGATTATTTATTTTAATTAGTTTATTTATTAATATATTTACACCATGAATGATCGTTTGATTGAATTGTATAAAGTAAGAGAATGGTAATCTAGATGTCTGGCAGATAAGATTCATTTTAATTGAACAATTCCAATTCTTCTTAAGATGATGATTTTATGCCTTAATTCTCTGCTAAAATAAAAAGGCACAATAGTGTCTAGAGAATAAAAGATAATACTCTAAGAATGTAGGAAATGTCAGAAAAATATTCTAGAGCAACTACTTCATATGTTGAAAAAGTTATTCTAATCTCTGAAATTGATTAGAATTATCAAGAGAATTAGAATAAATTATGGTGCAAAATTAATAATTTAGCAATTAATTAAAAGAAGCTATGAAAGATATTAAAGATGATGTTATGAAAAAGTAACCAATTTTGTATTAAAAGAGGATCAACCAGAAACCTAAATGAAAATTAATTAGAGAAATGCATTAACAAGTAAAGTTTAAGAAGTTTTGCATGCTTCTTCTGAAATTTCAATAAAATACAAGACTTGTGTTAGAGAGAAAATAAGAAGATAAACAAAGATTTTAGATGAAAATGCAACTGAAGAGTTTTTAGATGAAATATGTAATGATCCATAAGTATTTTTATTTTATTAAACCTTTACTAGAAAGCAACATAATTATTACAAGGTAAACTCTATGGAGAAGCTCCTTCAGCTAGTGTTACTAACGCTGTCTCAGATATCTAAGAGAAATATCAAGATATTCAATAATTGGAAAAAGTAATTATTTTGATTATTTATTAGTCAGTTTAATAAGTATATTAACTATTTGTAGATTTAGCAATCTTGGTTCATGCTTAAGGTGAGTAAATCGATAATATCGAAATTAGTCTTGGATCAGCCAAAACTTATGTAGGTAAGGCAGAAAAAAACCTCACAGATGCTAAGAAAGATCATCAGGAGCTAGGAAGGTATTTATACATAAAATTCTTTTTAGAAAATGTGTTGTATCATCTTAATTGGTGTTATAATTTTAGCAGTTATTATTGGACCTATAGTTGCAACTGCATGATTTATATTAACAATTTATCATTATATATTGTACTTTCAAATCAAATTTTAAATTCTATTCTCTATTACTATTTTTTATTTAGCAAAAGATAAAATCAAAAATTAAACTAGCATATTAATAATTTTATAATTATCAGAAATTAACTATTAATTTATTTAAATTCATCCTAATTAGATTTTTTTAGTAATATCTTAAATTGTAATTTCTACACATGCTTTTTTGATTGATGTTTAAAATTTATTTATTAATATATCATTTCATATAAATCATTCTATATGATTAAATAGTATAAAACTATTTTATGTCTAACTAGAAAAATATAAATTATATTATAATTTCTCTCTAAAATAATTTTTTAGAATTATCAATATTTTTGACATTTCTCGAAAATCTATTGAAAATATACTTGTATCTTATAAATTAAAAGAGTTTGTATGATTTAAAAAATAAATTTAAGATGAAGTGGATGAATGAAAATTGATAATGATATATTCAAAAAATTTAATCTAAAACTTAAACATCAATCATGATAAAAATGTCCTGATCGTTATTAGTGAACTGATTTTTATTTAGTTGATTGATTAGAATTTAAAGGTACATCAAAGGATTGATTATTTTAATTAGGAATATAAGCCCTATCTTTTTTATGATTTTATGATCTGCTTCCACTTTATAGCATTCTATTCAATTATTAATCTCTCTTAGAATTTCGATAAGGATTAACGATATCCAATTCTCTTTTATTTCTGGAACCTACTTTTTTAATTTCTTCCTTATTTTGATAATCTATAGAAGTAACATTATAATTTTTAATTTTGACTCCATTTTTTTGACATAACATATTTTAATATGGATGTTTCTATTTTTTAATAGGAGGAGATTATTCAAAATAATTTTCATCTTTTTATCTTGGTTATACACTATAAGCTTATCCATTATTATTTCCTATTCTATTAACACTTAAATCATTATCTGCAAGTATTTTATTTTGATTGGTAGTTTTAATAATTCTTCCTCTATCTTTATCAGTAGAATAAGATCTTTACTTAATAATATCATCTCTAATTGATTATCTAATAACTTCATTATTAACTAATGAACTAATAGGAGCTAGAGATGAAAAGAGTAAGAATACCTTTTTAAGGTCTAGGTTTAGGTTCTAAAAGAGTAATATCAAAAGATTCTGAATTAAGATCAGCAGTTGATCTTCCTCCATTAGTTAGATGTCTTTTAAGAAGTAGATGATAAAAGGTCGTTATTTCATTATGTTTATTGGCATCTAAACATTTTTAAGCATGATCAATATCTATGCCATATGATTTTAATTATTTGAGAATTTCTTAATCAATAGGTATTCTGTTATAACCAACAACAATTCCTGGAGGTATATCATAAGTTCTTTTATAAATTTAGAACCATGGATGATTTCTAATATCATTAATAGTAAATCGCTTATCTGGTTTAACTGTGAGAATTCCTTAGATCATTGATTAGGCTTCTTTTGAGAGATGAGAAGGTAATTAATAGGNCTTATAAATTAAAAGAGTTTGTATGATTTAAAAAATAAATTTAAGATGAAGTGGATGAATGAAAATTGATAATGATATATTCAAAAAATTTAATCTAAAACTTAAACATCAATCATGATAAAAATGTCCTGATCGTTATTAGTGAACTGATTTTTATTTAGTTGATTGATTAGAATTTAAAGGTACATCAAAGGATTGATTATTTTAATTAGGAATATAAGCCCTATCTTTTTTATGATTTTATGATCTGCTTCCACTTTATAGCATTCTATTCAATTATTAATCTCTCTTAGAATTTCGATAAGGATTAACGATATCCAATTCTCTTTTATTTCTGGAACCTACTTTTTTAATTTCTTCCTTATTTTGATAATCTATAGAAGTAACATTATAATTTTTAATTTTGACTCCATTTTTTTGACATAACATATTTTAATATGGATGTTTCTATTTTTTAATAGGAGGAGATTATTCAAAATAATTTTCATCTTTTTATCTTGGTTATACACTATAAGCTTATCCATTATTATTTCCTATTCTATTAACACTTAAATCATTATCTGCAAGTATTTTATTTTGATTGGTAGTTTTAATAATTCTTCCTCTATCTTTATCAGTAGAATAAGATCTTTACTTAATAATATCATCTCTAATTGATTATCTAATAACTTCATTATTAACTAATGAACTAATAGGAGCTAGAGATGAAAAGAGTAAGAATACCTTTTTAAGGTCTAGGTTTAGGTTCTAAAAGAGTAATATCAAAAGATTCTGAATTAAGATCAGCAGTTGATCTTCCTCCATTAGTTAGATGTCTTTTAAGAAGTAGATGATAAAAGGTCGTTATTTCATTATGTTTATTGGCATCTAAACATTTTTAAGCATGATCAATATCTATGCCATATGATTTTAATTATTTGAGAATTTCTTAATCAATAGGTATTCTGTTATAACCAACAACAATTCCTGGAGGTATATCATAAGTTCTTTTATAAATTTAGAACCATGGATGATTTCTAATATCATTAATAGTAAATCGCTTATCTGGTTTAACTGTGAGAATTCCTTAGATCATTGATTAGGCTTCTTTTGAGAGATGAGAAGGTAATTAATAGGATCCACTTAAAATCTTTTTGTAAAGAGCAGAAGTATTTTAATCTTCAAATGGTAGATAGCCACATAAACATGCAAATAATATAACACCAGAACTCCATAAATCGACTTTGACACCCTAATATTTTTATCCTTCTATCATCTATTTAATAAAAGTCTCTCTATACCTCAGGTGCTGCATAACAAGGACTTCCACAAGCAGTCTTCAACATTTCTTCTTATTTATAAGTATTTGATAATCCAAAATCTACAATTTTCAAATTCTTATTATGATCTAATAATAAATTCTCTGGTTTCAAATCTCTATGAACTACTCGTAATCTATGTAAATATTCTATTCCAGCAATCAATTCCTGAAATAATTTACATGCCTCAACCTCTTCCAATCTTATTAATCTGATATATTACTTTGTATTCTAAACTATATAATCAAACAACTCTCCACCACTTATCATTTCCATTACTAAAAATATATGTTTCGGTGTTTCAATTATCTAACTATTATATTTCATTACCTCATATAATTATATTATATGTGGATGTCTTACTAATTTTAAGATATGAATCTCTCTTTACACTCTTTCTACATCTGCTGTCTCTATTATTCTATCTTTCTCTAGTATTTTTATAGCTACTTTCTCTTATGATTGTTCATGAATCCCCATTTTCACTTTACCAAATGTTCCAAATCCCAAAGTTTTTCCTATCTATACACTTTACTTCCATTACCTATTGCGTAACTCCCTATTATTTTGGTTTTTTTCATCTATTACTATTCTGTCATTTTATATTGTTATAATATATTTTTATATTTTTTTTAATTATTATTATTAATATTATTATTATAAGTTTTTAAATCTCTAAAGATCAATCTTATATGATTATTAAACAAACAGAATCTACTGCCTAAATATTTCAAAATATCAAACAATAATAAGTAATTACTTATTCATCATTAATAGAATTAGAATATTTTTCGAAGAAATAATTCATTTGTTTAAAATTTATTTGAGAATGTGTCTCGATTAGCTATAATTAAGTCAGTTATCCCTGAAGAAAATCCTAGTTCCAAATTACAAAAAGATATTTAACTTCAAGAGACAAATTATAATTAGAAATAGATAGAAAATTATGAATCAAGTCAACAAGATTACAATCCAAAATTAACAACCTCTATTCTAAATGCATTAACATACTTAGGTGATAATTAATAAAAAAGTAAAGTATTAAAAGCATTCATTTCTGTTCATATTAATTTTTAATCTTATGAGAAAATGAAATATATAATTCAATATCTTTCAAAAGAACTAGCATCATATATTGAACATAATTATAACGTCAATATATTAAAATAATTGAATGATGCATATAGAATGGTATTACTTTATTATATTTAGCAAATAGATTAATAAATTTCAAATGTCTTATTTTTTGAAGCTCCCTTATTAGAAAATAAAATTCAGTACAACTCTGCATTCTTAGCTACTTATTTGATGCATATTTGGTCTTAAAAAAATCTTAGTAAAATATCTATTAATTTTAGACATGAATAGTAAAAATAAAATAATATTTATTAATTTAACAGGAATTTAGAACAATGATGCTGATATCTATAAATTGTTTCCTAATGGTGATTGTCTATACATTTCATTATAAAGAAATCAAAATGCATTACCTCAGTAAGAAAATAAATTTTAATCTTAACATCAATCCAATTTTAAGACTATATTAATATAAAATTGTCAGGAAGAGCTAACATGGTAAAAATTCAAAATTATTTACAAATTTATATTAAAAAACCACATTAAATCATTCAAATCGACATTATTCATTCTATCTGTTGCAAAACAATTCGAAAATGTAATATTTTATTTCATTTTAGGAAAATTGTTTATAGTTTTCAGAAGATTGTTTAAAAAATATTGTTAAGAAATTTTCATATTTAGCTAAAGATAGATTGATAATACATTCTTACATTTCACAAAGTGAAAAAGCAGAGCCAAACCAAAATTTATCAGATGAAAAAGCAAAAAACAAAAATTTATAAGATGAAAAAATTTAATAATTATAATTAATTACTTTCATAAATAGTTTGCAATAAGGAATATTGTCTTAAGATCTTTTACTATTTGATAAAAATAAATAATAAACAGATTAAATAGAATATATTAAATGGATACAAAATTTAGTAGATTTAAATTATAAAACAATTAATTTTGATACTTTAGATAAAATTAAAAGAGAATTAAGAAACTTAATGATGAACTCATAAATGTAATTAATCTAAAATCAAAATTTTAAACTGGGAGTTTGTATTTTGAAGGATGATATCTAAAATTAAGTTAAGAACGATTTAGTAGATTATTAAATTATCTATTTGTTTTATGAAGGAAAAAATATTTAGTTTCTATAAAATACAATACTATATGTAGATTACACCAGTAAATAAATAGTTTTGCTTCAATATGAGAATGAAAAATATTTTGTATACTTTGAATATTTTAATAAATTGGATTCCAATAAGTAAGATTTAAATTGGTAAGATAATTAATAATTATTATTTAGTCAAAGATTTGAATTATCTAATGAACTAGAAAAATAGAATAAATTTTTGGATGATTCTATACTCAAAAACTCTTCATTAATAGTAAGCGATTAAAACATATACATTGTTTATTATTAATGTGGTTAAGAAATAATTATTATTAATACTTAAAATTTGTCTGTTGTTGTTTTGAAAAGGAATAAATTAATCTATTAAAAAGATAAAGCTAATGATAAACTCAAAATTATATATAATTAAGATTAAAAGAATGTAGAGATGTAAATATAAGATAGAAGAAAACCTGCTATTGTTAAAAATTAACTTTGTAGTGGTTTTAATTTTGCAATTTTCGGAGGAGAATTTCTAAAGTATAAATATTGTAATCTTTTAAGTTCTAATAAAGTCTGTAACCTAATAGAATTACTCCAATTAAATAGCAATAGTTTTGCATCAATAATTATTCCTAAATAGAATATTTTTGAAAAATGCAGTTTTTACATACCTTGGCCAAATATGATAGTTTTAGTCACTAATCAGCAACCAAGCACGTATGTTCTGTTACCTGGTGATTATAATAATAAAAATGTCTGTTATAACTAAGTCATTAATAAGGAGCATCAAGAAAATGCAATTATGATAACATCTCACAAAGATTCCCTTAAATTTCAAATAGAAAAATTGAAAATTGTTTATGATATTTCTAATTTATAATAAAAAGAGATACCTATTCCTATTTAATATTTTTCAGGTAATTAAATTAATATAAAACATCCTGAAAAAATAGAAAATCAATAAAAATGGCATCTAGCTATTACCTTATTAGAATAATTCAACCAAAATTAAGATGCAGGCTTTTCCAAACTTGTTTAATTATATATATTAGCTGAAATTCAAATCAAACCTATTTAAAAAGAGTTAAGAATTAAACAGTCATTTAAAAGACTTTAATGTAGTGAAGTTTTATAAAAAAAAATAGTAAATTATCATGAAGAAAAATGTAATATATTAAAAAATTAAATTAGAAACCAAATATAATTACATAATATGCTAAAGATAATAATGAAATCAAATAATCCCTTAGAAATTATGAATATGAATATCATTAAATGCTATAAACATAGAAGTCACATCACCATATATATTATTACGCATTTAGTAAAAATTATTTTTTTTTTTATTTAAGTTCTTTAAATTTATTTAGTTGACAAATAAATAAAGGAGAATTAGTCCGTATTATCTTCATTATTAGAACTCTCTTGTTTACATCTTCCTAAAAAACTATATTTTCATTTATTTTTGAGAAGAAACAATATTATTCTATTAAACAATAATGGTAAAATAAGTTAAAATTATTAATTTGAACAAAAAGATTAAGATTTTTATTAGAACTAAATTAATTCTTAATAAATATGAAAATTAAATGGCAAAAATATAATCGAAAATCAAAATTATAATATCATTATTTACTAAAGGACATTTCTAAACTTTTTAACTTAAATAAATAAATAATTTAAAAATATTATTTTGAAAACTTGATTCATAAAGTTTTGGAACAATAAAAACTTCTATTCTTCTTTGAGTTTTAATCTACACATTTAATTAAGAATTAATTTTGGTAAAATCTTTAATGACTTAAAATTATATTCTAGAAAAAGCAAAAATAAGAAAAAATACCAATTAATCTTATTCAAAAAATCTTAAATATATGGTCTAAATATTAAGTACATCGATAAAATATCTGAAAATATGCATAAATATCTGCAAAACGAAATTTTGTCTTAAGTTTATAATTTTGTTTTGTTATTAATAATTAGTATATATAAAACAATAGAATTTTTGGATAATAGAAAAAATTCTTTGTGTTTATATATTTAAGGTTTAAAAACGGAAAATTATTTATATTAAAAAAAATAATTGAATTATAAAATTATTTAGATGAATCAAACATAATCTTCAATTCGCTAACTTATTGAATATAAAAAAGATTAATATAGAGATACACTAAGAAAAAATGATTTGAAACAAATATTTGAAGAGAAAAGAGCTTAATTTCAATAAAACTCATAAGACAGAATTATTTAATCTAATTCTATAACAAAAAATGTAATAATAAAACATTATCAAATTGAATCAGAAATTGATTAAAAAGAAGATTTATTGATTAGGCTAACAAAATTAAAGAGTTAAAAGAATTTAACATGCAACTACTTACATTAAATAATTGAATATCTTGGAAAAAAACACTCTCTTTATTAAATATCAAGAATATTTAATTTTTGTGAAAAAGCACTTTTGTAAAAGGAATTAATTAATTCATCTATGGTGCATTTGTTACTAGAAATCATTTTTAAGATAATTTAATATAAAAATGAAATTCCTTTTAAAGTATTTATTCTATTAAGATATTTTAGCCAATACCATTCTTATTGAATGTTTTTATTCTACATTAAGATTATGTAATATTATAATACATTTAAATGTATTTATAATAGAATGAATAAGAGAAAATTGAGATTGATAATTTTTTAAAATCTAAAAATCATAATGAAGAATAAAATATATTAAATGTTATAAGCAGCAATAAAAAATATGTAAGAAATATTTAAATTTTTAGGCAAACTTTGAAATGATGTTATTTTTATGTAAAATAATTAATAATTCTAATTTTTTTTAAGCAATACATTATTATGGAGCTTAAAAGCTTTGTGAAGAGAATATAGATAAAAAAGAATATAAGAAAACTATCTAATAAATATTTAAAATAACTGGATGGCAGTCTGAAAAAAATGATTTTGGTTTTTGAGTGTGAATATTTCTTTACTTAATTTTCGTTTAATAATAAAAATAAAGAAATAAAAAATAAATGATTACATATTATAATATATGAATCTTTAAAAGAAAGAAGTATTGTTTAATGAAATCTAATGATAGTCTGTTTTCAGTAAATAATTATAAATTTTATTATATAATGTAATAAAATTAGTGCGTATAGACCTCTTCATTTGAGTTGGCCTTTTAATTATAGGATCTAATTTATAGAGAAACAAAGATAAAATCTCCTTCTCTTTAATACAATTTTTCGACATCAACAAAAGCTATCTCCAATTCAAAGTCAACAAAATAAATGAATTCACATAGAAGTGTTGGTGAAATATATACAAATATTACATCTCCACCTCCTAAGAAACTTTTAGGAAAGCCTGTTGAAGGAAGAGCATTGTTAGCTAATTTAATGTTTCCAAGTTAAGTTAAAATGAAAGCTTCAATTATTGAATAAAACAAAGAGAAAAAAGTTTAACCAGTGTCAAAAAATATTCATATGGCAAGAAGACTTAGTTAATATAATTAAAATGAATCTAAACCAACTAGTTAATTTTAATTGATCAATAAATTCAATTTACAATTGCAAAAGTGTAATTATTATGTTAACAATGAAAAATCAGTAAAATAAAAAACATTAAGAAAAAGATAGTTATCTGTATTGGATGATATTCTACCTATAAGTTCTCGAAATCTATTCGTAAATGGAACTCAAAGTCAATTTTCAAGTCGAGACAAGACACCAAATAAAAAATGATTAAATTAAATATGAATACTAAAATAACTTTGCGTAATTCAAAACAAAATAGCTTTCTAAATTCATTCTAAACTACGCATAGACATACATTATCCTAAGGTTTAGAATTAAAGATTGAGTCCCCTACAAATAGAGAAACTTCTGGATTAACTTCTTTTTAATCTTTGAAATCTTCATCAATGCACCTTAAAAAATTAGTTAAATCTCCAACTACTTAATTAAAATCTGCAAGATTATTTGATTTAAGTGATAATTTTTTGAATAAAAGGACTTCAATAGTAAAAATGATGCAAACATTTTCAAATAATTATGAAATTATATAGTAATCAGAACCTTTAGAAAATATTGATTTATAAAAACTATTTCCAGTAGAAGAATAAAAGAAATTATAAAATAATGAAATTGTTCCTGATGGATCAAAGTTAAGAATATTTGAACTTAAATAAGATAGCAATAATTGGATCTAAATTAATAGATTTAGATTTCATTACTTTTCAATTAAAATTTAAGGTTAGGAATCACCAGTATAAGTTTATGTTAAATGTGATTAATTAAGATTGCTTAATTATCGAATGTATATATCTACAGCTGCTTCATTTCCAACAAAATTTAATTGTGAAGCTGTTGTATAATCTAAATATTTTAAATATTAAGATAAAAAGCATAATGATAAATTTTTAGATAAATATCTATATATAGCAATCTATTCTGAAGAAGATTGTGATATTTCTGTATCATTTTTATATGGAAACAAATTTATCAAAAAAATTAAACCAAAAAGAGAAAAACCAAATTATGATAAATATAAATATTGGTGGTAGTAATCTAAATTTGATATGAGTTATGAAACTGACAAAATAAACAATAATCTTGATACCAGATAATACTCTAGAGAAGCAAGAAAGGAAAAATTAATATAATCATAAGATTAATTAGATATAAGAATGAAAAATGCAATGAATAAAAAAAAGGAATTATGTGAAGATAAAAAAATGGATTTGTTGTCTAAATATTAAGCTAGTGAAGCTTTAAAAGAAATTAGAAATTAATAAAAATTTTAATAAAGAATCAGATAAGCTTTAGCAAAATTTTAAATCAGTTGGTTTGATGTATTTTTACTTATACATTTAGCTGAAAATATGAAAGATATGTTAGATGTATTTTAGTTGATATCCTATCTAGGAAGCAAAAAAAAGAACAAAATATCTTGCGAAAGGAAGACTAATTGTTTGGAAATACAGAACAACAACTATGATTAAAATAAAAGAAAGTGGATAAACAGTTGATTAAAGAAATTTATTTAAATTATGTATGGCAATGTGTATGTTTGCATTTCATAATAAAAAGAGAATAAAGACTGAATTGTCAAAAGTATTAAGATACTTTTTAAATCTAACTCATTAATATTGTCATTTTATTTAGAAACATCAAGAGTTAACAACCAAAGGTATGCTGTAATTAATTTCTAGTAAATTATGTTAAAAGAGTATTTAAAAATTTAAAATAAAAAGAAAAAGCTTATAAGGATAGATTATGGAGGATTCTTAATAAATATGCCTAAGAAATTCTTCATTCTTTGGGAGCACATTTTAGTAATCCTAAAAAGAGAACATACATAGTTGATAGGTAATTAATTTAATTATCAAGAGCTCAGCACTAATAAAAGCTATGGAAGATTTTCTATCATTAAAAAAAAGAAAATGTTAACAATTTATTTAAAGTTATGTTAGGGAAAAAGATTTAAAATAAGTAAACTTATGTTTTATTTTTAAAATAAGAAAGTTGTTGACCTTGCCTTAAATATGATGCAACCAGAAATGTTTGATACTCCTTCATATGACGATCTGTATGGAATATTTCGCACTTATGTTTAGTTCAAAAAAATAACATCTCAACACTCTTCAACATAATCATAATAGCTGAAATCTTAATAATAATAATAATAATAATTATAATTATAATAATAATAATAATAATAATGATGTATAAAAATATTTTAGTTTTTAAATTAATTTTTATTTTCAATCTTTCAGACTTTAACTGTAAATTTTAAGATCATTTAATTGTAAAACAAGAAAAAAATATATATTTGAAAATGTATACAAACTTTTTTAATAACTTTTTAACTTTAATATTAAAGAAAAGAAAGATTTTTATTTAATCTAAATTATCAATTTATTTTTTAAATTTAGTCTTATTTTGTCTTGATATTTTTTATATTTAAGGATCATTAATTGATTTTAATAATTTTATTTTCTAATAAATTGATGATAACTTGAAGTTGTTTTTATAAATTAGAAACAATAGACAAAAGATAATATAAAATAATAAAAAGTATGAAATCAAATTGATTTAATATTTGCAATCTGAGAATTAGAATTCCTAAAAACTTATCAAATTATTATATGCGTGTGTTTAGTTTTAAAAATAACATTATTAAAATTATATATATATGAAATTTTTAGTTTTCTTTGCTCTAAATTTGATCTATACTTTGCAATAAATGGGTGGTGGAAGTAGTGGAAGTAGTGGAAGTAGCGGAAGTAGCGGAGGAAGTAGTGGAGGAAGTGGAAGTGATGGAAATTTCGATGATAGTTCAAGTTCATCCAATTCAAATAATATATGCTCAGAAGGTTGTTAAACCGCTATCACTGTATGTATTCCAATTATTTTAACTATCGTTGGCCTTTATTATTGCTATAGAAAAGGCTATTTAAGAGTAGATTGTTTTAAAATTAAAAAGACAAAATAAAGGTTGCTAAAAAATTTTGTGGAAATAGATAATACTTCAACAAGAGATGATTTATTATATGGATTAGATATTCTGGCAAGATTTAATTTTAATATGAATTATTTTCAAAAAGAGTGGAATAACATAGGATTAATTGATAAGAAATTAGAAATAAATTATAATTAGGAATCAAATAAATTTTATATTGATCTTAATTTAAGAGCTCATGATTCACTTGGATAATCCAATTACACAGGTCATATTAAAAAAAATAATTAAGAATGGAAGATTTTCATGTTTAAAACTTATGACAACAGGCTACAATCTAAATAATTTGGCGATTATGCAATTCTGATATATGAAGGACTTACTTTATCACTACAAGAAGGATTTAAAGGGAGATGGTACTTTTATGAAGCTTCTTAATCAAATGGAGAGTGGTTCTGGGGATGCTCTTAGGAGTAAAGACTATGAAAAGCTGATAATTATAAAAATACCTTTGTAATCATTAAACTAATTATGTTTCTTTATGCATTAATTATATAATTCAAATCTTTTACTGAGTCTAAATACACTCAGTTGACATATGATTTTAAAATATTACTTAATGATAAATTTGTCTAATATAATTATTTCTGATAAGAAAATGTTTAAAGTATTTGTTTAATCTCATGCAAATTTTTAAAAAGAAACAAAATTAATAAAATAATTTTTTTTTTAGTTAATAAATAGAGTAAGCAAATAGGTTTAATAACATAGACTCTTTAAAAGCTGAAATATAAATATAATTATAATTTGATATTTATTAATTATGCAATTGTGCTTCTTTTATTTAAAAGTTTATTTTATCGATTAAGGATTAATTATCATAAATAATTTGTAATGGTAAATAGGCAGCATTAAATAAATAATATGTAAAATTTTCAATAAATATGAGATCATTAGTAATAATAAATTTCATTAGATCTATATCCAAGATTAGTTCATATATTTTTCTATAAAAGTAAGTTTGGTATTATATTTTATCTAATTATTATTTTAAATGAAACATATAGTTATCTTTGCCTTAAATATAATGAAAGCTTTACAACAATCTGGTGGTGGTGGAGGTGGTAGTAGTGGTGGTGGTGGAGGTAGTAGTGGAGGAAGTTCTGGGTATAGGAATTGGGGTTCTGGAGAGGGAGGAGATTGTTCAGAAGATTGTTGGATTCCTATTTTAGTTGTTTTCTCAATGATTATTTTAGGTTTTATTATAGGTTATTTTTATAAAAATGGCTATTTAAGATGTGATTGTTATAAGATTAGAAATAAAAAATAGAGATTACTTTAGAATTTTTTGAAACAAGAAAATAATTCAAATAGAGATGAACTATTATATGGATTGGAAATTTTGGGAAGTAGTAATTGGAATATGAGTTATTTTTAAATGGTGTAGAAGAACATAAAAATTATCGATAAAAAATTTGAGATAAATTATAATTAGGAATTTAATAAATATCACATTGATATCCATCTAAGAGCTCAGGATTCATTTGGAGATTCAACATACATAGGTCACATTAAATAAATGAATAGCTAATGGAAGATTTTTATGATTGAAACTTATTAAGATAGAATTCGATCAAAATAATTTGGCGAATATGCTATTTTGGTTTATGAAGGATTTACCAATTCAATTACTGAAGGATTTACAGGAAAATGGTATTTCCATGATGCCTAGTAATCATATGGAGAGTGGAGATGGTTGCCAACCGAAAATATAAAAATGTGAATCAAAGTTATAATCAAAAAATCATTAAATTTATTTTCATCATTTTATCTTTAAATAAAAAACAAAATTTTTTTAATTAGTTCACATAATTTTACAATATTAGAAAAAAAATTTCTATTTTAAACTAATATTTTAAATTAATTGTTTATTTTGGTTTACATAGAAATAAAAGTTCAATCTGAATGCAAGTTTTCATCTTCATTATAAATTCTATAGTTTATTAAGTTAAAAGAAAAAAGAGAAGATACTTTAGTGATTAATATATCAGCCTAATTATTATAGATTAAAAAGAACATTATAAATAAGAAAAAAATTAATACAAAATTTAATGCAATAAGTAATAAAAAAACCATCAGAAATTTAATATTTTGGTAATCGAATTATTAATTTTAATGAAGTTTTCTACATTAATTACTTCTCTACAAAAGGTGAAATGGAAGGGAAGTTGTGCTGTTTTAGAAGAACTTAAAAATTTCTTATAGGAATTTAATGCAATTGTAATCGTATTTTACTTAATTTAGTATCCATAACACATAATAAAATTATCTCAAAAGTTTTCTTTTCTAATTTTAGATAATAATAGAAGAGTTTAGCTATTAGAGAATATAAAATTTTTATTTCTGATTGTTTTATGATTAAGAATTGTAGAATTATATTCAAACTAAGAATTCAAAGAGTATGTCAAAATGAGTTGGAGATTAGTTCTTAAATGATTTAATTATATATCAATACTGGAAAGTAAAAGCAAAATAAAATTTTATATTTTTGATAATAATTAAATAATTTAAATTATAGTAATAGCTTAGAATTTTTGAGTATAATGTCTATTTTATATGAAAAATATTCTAAATTCAAAATTATATGAAATATAATAGTTTTTTGTAGTTAAATTAGTTATTAATTTGAAGTTTAAGTTTATTAATTTTTTTGATGTAAATTGGGGCAAGCTATATTGAAAAGTGAGGTGTTTAAAAACAGTATATTTTAGGAAAATAATTAAAAGTTTAATTATTTGACACTAGGTTTAACCAATAAATATAAATTAATATAAAAAGATGGGCTAGAGTTGTGCATCTTGTTAGAATAAAGATGAAGCTCCTGTTGTTTATGATAGTATGGAAAAAAAAGATAAATTTGCTGAAGAAGACCTAGACGACAGTTAAGAATTTGATGCTAGTATTACTTTATTATANTATTAGAAAAAAAATTTCTATTTTAAACTAATATTTTAAATTAATTGTTTATTTTGGTTTACATAGAAATAAAAGTTCAATCTGAATGCAAGTTTTCATCTTCATTATAAATTCTATAGTTTATTAAGTTAAAAGAAAAAAGAGAAGATACTTTAGTGATTAATATATCAGCCTAATTATTATAGATTAAAAAGAACATTATAAATAAGAAAAAAATTAATACAAAATTTAATGCAATAAGTAATAAAAAAACCATCAGAAATTTAATATTTTGGTAATCGAATTATTAATTTTAATGAAGTTTTCTACATTAATTACTTCTCTACAAAAGGTGAAATGGAAGGGAAGTTGTGCTGTTTTAGAAGAACTTAAAAATTTCTTATAGGAATTTAATGCAATTGTAATCGTATTTTACTTAATTTAGTATCCATAACACATAATAAAATTATCTCAAAAGTTTTCTTTTCTAATTTTAGATAATAATAGAAGAGTTTAGCTATTAGAGAATATAAAATTTTTATTTCTGATTGTTTTATGATTAAGAATTGTAGAATTATATTCAAACTAAGAATTCAAAGAGTATGTCAAAATGAGTTGGAGATTAGTTCTTAAATGATTTAATTATATATCAATACTGGAAAGTAAAAGCAAAATAAAATTTTATATTTTTGATAATAATTAAATAATTTAAATTATAGTAATAGCTTAGAATTTTTGAGTATAATGTCTATTTTATATGAAAAATATTCTAAATTCAAAATTATATGAAATATAATAGTTTTTTGTAGTTAAATTAGTTATTAATTTGAAGTTTAAGTTTATTAATTTTTTTGATGTAAATTGGGGCAAGCTATATTGAAAAGTGAGGTGTTTAAAAACAGTATATTTTAGGAAAATAATTAAAAGTTTAATTATTTGACACTAGGTTTAACCAATAAATATAAATTAATATAAAAAGATGGGCTAGAGTTGTGCATCTTGTTAGAATAAAGATGAAGCTCCTGTTGTTTATGATAGTATGGAAAAAAAAGATAAATTTGCTGAAGAAGACCTAGACGACAGTTAAGAATTTGATGCTAGTATTACTTTATTATAGTAAAGAAAGTCCTCCTTCTACATATTAATGCAAAACAATGGAAGCAGATATTCTACATTTTAAAAAATTAATCTCAGATGTAAATGAATAGGAATGTATTGAAGAGTTAAAGGATTAATAATTGATATTTGATGACAAATCCCGATATTTTGGATGTATATCAAATGGAAAAGCAAATGGTTATGGAAAGTTATGTTTAGAAAATGGAGACTGTTATTAGGGTGATTTTGTTGAGAATATGATGGAAGGAAATGGGACTTTTAATTACTTGATAGGTCCAATTTATGAAGGGCAATTTAAATCTAATAAACCAGATGGTTATGGGATAGAAACCTGGCCGGATGGATCAGTTTATGAAGGAGAATTTTAAGGAGGTCGAAAACATGGAAAAGGTTGTTATAAGTGGCATTAAGGATGTGTTTATAATGGAGAGTGGAAGGATAATATGATACATGGCATTGGAAAATATGAATGGCCTGATGGAAGGGTATGGTATCGTAAATATTGCAGTCTTATTCTGGAAGTTGGATTAAAAATTAAATGCACGGTCGAGGGAAATATATATGGAAAGATGGAAAGAGTTATGATGGGGAGTATTAGCATGATAAAAAATGTGGTTTTGGGATATTTTATTGGCCTGATGGAAAATAGTTCTAGGGTTAATGGGTGAATGGAAAATAGCATGGAAATGGATTAATGATAGGGAAAGATGGTAAGAAAAAAATAGGATCTTGGTAAGAAGGCAAATTGATAAGTTCTAATGAGGATGATAATTTCTAAATTATGCCAGAAGGTTGGATTTAATAGGAATAATGATCTTATTTGTATCATTCTTTAAACTTCAACTTTATATATGTTAAGATTTTCTTGTTTAGGTAAAGAAAATTGAGAAAGAGAGGATAAGAATACAGTATAGAATGATAAAGTTTAATAATGTAAAATTAACCTCCAAATTATTAAAAATGAAAAATAAAAGACAGGCGTAACATATATCTGATGAATCCGGGCTAACTTTCTTTGAAGCATTCTAGAAAGCCATCTCAAAATATGAAATTGACAACCCAAAACAATATGCTAAGCAAGAGAATGATAGGTTTACTCTCTATGAAGATTTGAAGTTAATCTTAGAACTTTCAAAAGTGAATTAGATTGAACCATCTCATTTCGATAAAATATCAGCTATTCTTAAAAGATCTAAAACAATGTTAAGGAAGAGGTAATTATTAAATAAAGGTTAGATATCAAGAATATTTGAAGAATATAAATCAAGATGATTTATAAACAATATTTTCATTTCTATAATAATTTGGTGCTTAAGGATATTTAGTATTTACACTTGATAATGATGTTCAAAGATTGTCAGATATAGAGCCAATAAAATAAAAAGAATCTCCTATTAAAACTCCAATTCAAACACCAATAAAATAAATGTTCAAGTAATTAACACAGGAGTCTGGAATAAATGAATCATAAAATTCTCATATATAATAATAGAAATAATAATAATAATAATAATAATAATAATAATAATAACACTAGATAGAACCAGAATCATAAAAGAAAGTAAAACCAAATAACAAATTTTAATTATCTGCAAAGTAAGGATAATATTCATAATATTTAGCTCAAAATATGATGTTTCTAATAGAAAAACAAATGCTTTTAAATAAGAATAAGTAATATTAGATACAGAATAGAAACATGAATGTGAGGAACTTAAATTTACATTAAAAACATTATCTGAGACTTTAAAAATATCATATTAAGAATTATGTCAAAGAATGTATTAATGTTCAGGAGATTTGAATACACTTTTGGATGTATATTTGAATCATTAAGAAAATTTATTATGGACAAAGGAAGCAGATGAGGCATTGAAAGCTTATCTTGTAGAGGAAAATTAATTAGAAAAATAAAAATTAAGAGCAATTTTACATGGAGAGGAATAAATATAGAAAAGAAAGGAATGGTTATATGGAAAATGATGGAAGATAGTTATAAGAAATTAATGATATTTAAGAATTGAATTTTAAATAACATTATAAAACTCATTTGTGTGCAGTAGCATCCATTTTAAGAATATCTGATGGCAACATAACGTGATTTCTAGATTCAGCAAGTATTGCAGATATTTCTCTAGCATATTCAATTCTTCTAACATCCAAGAATGCTAAAATTGGTTAATATATAATATAATACCTGGATTAGTTAATGCAGATTTTCCTACTAATTCAATAGATTTAGCTTCTCCTAATGCTTTGATAACAATACTCTTTTTAGCTTCTCTTGCTTATTCAACAACAAATTTAGCTCTTTCTGCTTCTTATTAAGCAACTTATTTCGCTTCTACTGCCTCTAAATATTCTTTTCCAAAAGTTAATTCGGTAATTGATACATCATCAATAGCAATTTTGAATTAAGCAGCTCTTTAATCTAAAGCTTATCTAATTTTGAATGAAACTTAGTCTCTTTAACTCATTAATTAAGATGCAGTATATTAAGCTACAACTGATCTCATGGTTTCATTAACAATAGATGGTAAGACTTTTTCATCATAATCAATTCCTAAGGTTCTATAAATAGTTGGAAGATCCTCACTATATGGTCTATGAAGTACTCTAAGAGTCAATAGAACATTTTGCATATCTTAGAGAATATTTTAATAGGATACCTCTATTAGCTGTATTAGCTTTGATTTATCTTGGTCTTGTTTAAATATTATAATCAATTGGTGTCTCAAAGTAAGGTATTCTGAAATGCCATCCTTCTTTATACTTTTCTTCCTATAGACCAAAAAATTTGCTAAATTTAATAGCACAATGTCCAGGTTCAACAGTGAAAAAGCAATTTTTAACCAAAAAGATACCAAATATACCTGCTGTTCCAAGGCTCATTAGCATTTTTAATGATTCTACTTATGCAGCCATCTATGAATAGATTATATTTGTGTTCGAAATTTAATTAATTAAAATAGGGGTGCCTGCATTCTTTAGATGGCTAAATGCTAGAAATCCAAAGGTATGTTAGAAGTCTTAGAAAATTCTGATGAATCATCTGTATTAAATAATCCAGATATTGATAATCGTTATTTGGATAGGAATGGTATTATCCGTCAATGTTCATCCTGATTAAGGAGAATTTCTATACAATTCACATATGATGATATGTTTGTGAATGTAATTAACTACATAGATCGTTTTATTGATATTTTACATCCAAAAGAATTATTTGTTATGACAATTGACGGTGTTGCACCTAGAACTAAATTAAATTAACAGAGAAGTTTATAATGCTCTTTTATTTTTCGATCTTAGATTTAGTACATAAGATTTAACAAATTTTGATTAATGGAAATATGAATTTTCTTTGAATAATTCATCTTCAATTGCAGATTTTTATCATATTGTATTCATTTTTAAATAAACTAATGATCTTTTACTGTACCTTAAATCAGAATCTAAAGGTCATTAAGATCATAATCAAAAAATTAAATAAATTTTGTGATATGATATTATACACTAAAGAAAAACTGTAATTATCTTTAGAATAGATTAAGAAGAAAACAAATAGTATAGTTAAAAGAAAAAACCAAGTTATGATAATCTTAATTATTTTTTTATTGAAAAAAATAAAGTTATTCTATGATTATATAAAAATATAAATATGATGTAACTAAGTAAATATTTTCTAATGCGAAGTATGTAATAAAAACTATATTTTGAAAAAAGAAAAATTTTAAGTGAAAATCTTGAAATGTGAGTTTAATTCTATTAACTGTAAAGTTGGTTAAAAATTACTAGATTACTAGTCTTTTCAATTCTGGTTTCACATAA